>JAMQCK010000509.1:0-21039 GCA_024196135.1 Pleurotus ostreatus/Saccharomyces cerevisiae fusant | reverse complement strand
AGACTGCGAAAATGGGGAGGAGACTGCGAAAGTGGGGAGGAGAATGCGAAAGTGGGGAGACGTCAACTCACGCAATCGCGCCCACTAGCGGCCCATTGTGCTTATATGCGCCCCCGCCCGAGTGGAGGAGCTTGCCGGACTGGTTGTACAGCTTGGGCGTACCGGTGCCGCAGCTGGAAGATATGGTTAGTAATAGACTAGTGAGCGAGGACCATCGGCTAAACGAAGACCTATGAGCAAGGATCGTTGGCGATGCGAAAAGAAGAAGAGACGTAAGGAGGTATGAATCGTAAAAATGTATAGCTCATAATCTGTATAGATCGACGCACTTGTTCGTGAACTTCACAGTATGACTCTCCGCGGAGGCGAGCAACGCGCCCGCGAGAAGAAAGGCGAGAAGTGCTTGTGAAAAGTACATTGCCGACGAGTATGCTGGGAGGTTTGGATGAAGGGTGAGGGACAAGGAGATGGAGCAGACAGGGATGCCGAAAGAAACCTCGGAAGCAAGAGTGCTGGAAGAAACCCCGGAAGCAAGAGTGCTTATATTCTCGTCAGATGTCGATACAACATCCTTGAAACGGCAACAGGTTGAAGTCGCACAACTGCTCGTCGCGCGGTCGCAACAGCGCGTATAGTAGTCAGTGTCGATGACTATCATCGGTGAGGTACGGCCTTGCGCGCGCCAATGAATGGCCAGAGAGTGTCCGTATCTTACTGACGGACCTGTTTGCCTGGGGTACATCTGGCGGTCGTCGGCCTTTCGTATATCATGCGCCCGCCTACCGTGCTACAGCTCTCGCCGTAGAGTATTCATTCAAGCATAGATATTCTTATCGTCTCTTGATTGACGGCGGGAATCAAGAAGAGACGAGTTATGTCCGACATCACGGCGGCCGAGCATGCCCTCGTGGGCAGAGACTGTGGCCAAAGCGCCGCCCGCGCGCACCCCATCCCGCCCACCCGCACCGCCCAAGCCCACGCGCACGCCTGCGCAGCCCAAACGCAAGGAGCCTACACCCACCCCGCCTACCCCGCCGCACAAGCAGGATTCGGAGAGGCCATGCCTCGCCCTAATCCTCGAGCACCCCACTCCCGTCGACGCCGCCAGGGCCGCGGCCCCCGCGATCGTCCGGAAGATTGGTGCTGCACTTCAAGCGTCGCCGCTCCACTCCCAGGTTCGGGTTTCCGCCGCAAAACCCTCTCATGCGGGCAACCTGGTGATCGTAGCCGGACCGGAGACCACGGCCAAAGAACTCGTTGCCGCGAGCGACACGATCGTCGCCGCCCTCAAGCCCGAATACCCCATCTGCAGAACAGAACTCGTCGACGTATGGGAGCAGGTAGTCCTGGATCACGTACCGACTGGCGTCGCCAACGACCATCCGGGCGCTTTCACCGAAGCCGAGTGCAATACCACCCTCGCCGCCAACAATGCCCTCTACAGGCAGCTCGAACTCAAGACGCCCCCGCGCTGGGTTCGGGATCCCAGTTCCTACACTCCCGGCTCATTCTCGTCCCTTACATTCGCGTTTAGGGACCCGGATGGCACTATGCTACGGCAAGTGCTCGCTTCTGGCACCTTCTATGCCTTCGGCGCGGTGGCCAAGGTCAGACGGTGGAAGCCGAAGCCGCGCACACCCAAAACGCCTACCGCCCCAAAGTCCACTCCCAGCTCCCAACCTCCTGCGCCTATCACTCCCGCCCAACCTCCCAGCCATGATCCCGCAAGGGATGTCGACTCCATGGAAGTGGAGCCAACGACCCGGGCATCCACCGCCTCGAACACGCCCGGCGTGGCTGGTAACATCACCCGCAGTGGCACGGCTCGCCGCCCTCCCGATTCCTCCCCTCCCGCCCCTGAGCCGAAGAGGCGTAGGCGTGGCGGCGATCGTAGCGATGCCAACAGTGCCTAGTGCTGGTTTGCAACGTGTCGGGCTAGTTGTAGTTCTCGGTACTCGGTCACCTACGCTGGCATGCCATTCTCCACCTTCAAGTCACCACCTCCCTGCAAAGTCCTCCTACCTACTCCTTACATTCATACCTCACACGTGCTCCTTATTGTTTCTCGTAGGCTACTTCTGTAGTTTACACCGCAGTTTGTCTTAGGTACATGACGCGGTATACAAATGTATTTCCCCCCCCCCCCCTCCGACATCACGGCGGTAGAGAACAAGGGTCAAACTGTGGACGCATGTTTGCGACGGCTTGCCTTTAATCGCCCACCGGCACTTGCCGAGAATTCCGAACCGCGGGTCACGCGACGACCTTGCCTGCTGACCGCCATCTTCGCCGCGCCGCGCTGAATCCTGCTGACCTTGCAGTCCAGTGACAGACGATATACCCTGCTACGCGCTATACTCGGATAGCAGCTACACGCTCTATTCAGATAGCACCTCGCTTCAGGAGCTAGATTTGGAGACAATCAGAGCGCCGCAGGAGCGAGTTAGACTGTTGAGCATTCGGAATCCAGTGAAGGTTTTTCCTGAAGCTCATTGTTCGGCGCGCCATTCGAGTCTTCGTGCTTCCAGAACGCACTCCAGCGACCACTGTCTTTATTGCGGTCCTGCGTCCGCTGGGGCATCCAAAAGTACTTTCTGCGCTCGCACGAGAAAAATGGGCGCTAGGCTCCAGATATTCCGAATATCCCAGTGGCGTCAACGGCGGGCGCTGATGCAGGACCGCGGTCAATGGAGCCGCCGCTGAGGAAGGAGGAGTCTAGCGTGTACTCTAGCCCCACAGCATCGTAGGCAGACTCAAGGAGAGTACGCATCGGGTGAAGGAGGACTGAAGAATCGGGTGCGCAAGGCTTGACGACGAAGGAGCAACTCGGGTTGCTCGGCGAGGGCAAGGCGGCCTTGCGCTACTAGCAGGGCGTAGCACGACAGAGCAACCGCGTTGTTCCGGCGCAAACAGAGGGCGTACGTTACGTCGCAAGAGGCCCGGCTTCTCGCCGCTCTGAATTCGGATTTGGAAGTTCGGTGTGACTCACCCGGAAGTTCAAGGGGGTATGCGCGGAGTCCCCCGTGGGTATGCGCGCCGACAGAACCCACGTCTGGGTCATTGTTTGAGGCGCTAGCGAGGAACCGACCGCACAAAATACTGCTTGTATCAGTAGTGGCTGGCCGTCTATGATCAGCGAGAGCATGGGTGGGTGAGCCAGGTCCTGTTCTGGATTGGAGGGAATTCGTGATGGCTTGCGGTAGACGTATAGAGGGGGTGCCGTGAGTGTATTGGAGACCTGTGTTCGCCTGCGGAGGTTGCTTGTGCGGAGTATAATTCGTAGAATGAAGGTCAGATGAAGGGGTGGGGTTTGGAGGAATAGGTGGGTAGTGATTGGATCTGGGCACGGACGTCCGCTACGGAGTGTCTCTGCTTCACGCCCTGGTTGCTGCCGCGACCCAGAGACAGTAGGAGTCGCGCGAAGGCCTATGTGAGAGCGTCCTGCTTGAATTCGGAGTGGCATTCGTAGAAAGAGGCCCGCCCGCAATCGCTGATAATAAGTGCGACATGATTCGCAATGGCGGATTCCGAATTCGGCTGGTTTTTGGCCGGATTAGGAAGGCAGGCATCAGGCGCCCGATCGCCGCTGGCGTTGGGATGGCGTGCTCGCCTTTTCCGCCGCATTTCTTATAGCCTCCCTCCGTCGCACCTTCTCCCCGACCACCACCATGTCTGCCCCCGCCGCCGCCGCCGTCGCCCGCGTCGCCTACGCTGCGTCCGACGTTCTCGTCGACGCTCTCCCCCCGCCCCCATCACCCTCCTCCTTTGCCCCCGCATTCCCCGCAAACGCGGCCAGGCGCCCGCGAGTGCACTCCATCCCCTTTGGCGCGGACCCGGGAGAGATCATCTCTCGCAGCACCGACAGCGGCCTCGTCTCCCTCGTTGCCCCTGCCTCCTCGCAGCTCACCACCCGCCTCGTCCTCCATCTCAGCGAGAGCGCGAACCGCCCCGTCGTCCTCCACCTCAGCGTCGCGGACGACATCTCTGATGTCCTTCTCCTCCGCTCCTCCGCTACGTACTTCATCGTCTCCTCCACCGCCGAGGAGGCGCACGACAACGCCCTCCTCGCATCGCGGCTTGCCAAGGCGGCCAACAAGCTCGTGATCCACGCATTCTCAGGCGCGGCAGACGATGCCGTCGAGGAAGTATCCGAGGACAAGATCACCGCTTTCCTCGCCGCACAGTCGCCCGCGCCGATTCCGGCGGACGAGGCGGCTGCAGACCCATTCAAGGCGTACGAGCGCGCCGCGGCCAACACCCTCACCCTGGTCCGTCGCCCCGTCCGTCCGTACTCGACGTACGGCGGTTCCCCCACGGACCCACGCACCGTCGTCTTCCTTCTCGGCAGGGATGAGGCGCGCCTGAACACGGATGGCGTGCTCTTCGTCTCGATCTCCCTTTTGAACCCCCTTCCTGCTTCGCGCATCGCCTCTCTCGTGCCTGCATCTGCAGAGCAGGTCATCGTGCTCGAGCAGATCCGCCGTTGGAACGTCAAGTGGACACCTCTCTACCTCGATGTCGTCAATGCGCTGCAGGAGACCGGCAAGCCCGTCCACTCTGGTGTCTTGGGCAGCACGAAGGGCATTACGGATGCCGATGTGCAGGTATGTCTCATATCCATACCCACCTTTCTCTCATCGCTGACAATGCTTCTAGTCCGTGATCGAGAACGCTGCCTCTCGTCCCGTCCTGGGATCGGTCGCCGAGGTCGCCTCCACCTCCGCCTCCGTGCACGTCCCCAAGCACGAGAGCTCGTACACCAAGATCCTCTCCCACGTCTTCGGCGATCGCCTCGAGGTCGCCAATGACCCCTCCCTCGTCGCCACGCAGGGCAACCTCGCCACCAACCCCGAATTCGCCCTCGGTCGCGTCCAGAGCCTCATCGAGAAGCGCAAGCAGCTCGTCGCGGCTATGGAGGAGCTTCTCCAGGCGTCCGGCATTCCCGACGACCTGCACAACCTCGTCTCCCAGTGGCTTCTCAACCAGGAGGATCCCGCGAAGAGCCGCAGGATCGGCGCGCAGATCACTGACGCGCTCAAGGCGACCCCGGTCGAGCACCCTGCCGCAGCGGAAGTCTTGAAGCTCCAGGACCAACTCCCTCGCAACTCGCGCTGGATCATCGGTTCGGATGCCTGGTCTTACGATCTCGGTGCCTCCGGCTTGCACCACGCCATCGCCTCGGGCCTCGACATCAACATCCTCATCCTCGACACCCTCCCCTACACGACTCGTCACTCCATCGACCCCAGCCGCCGCAAGCAGGATGTCGGCTTGTACGCGATGAACCACGGCGACGTCTACGTCGCCAGCGTCGCCGTCTACTCCTCCTACGGCCAGGTCCTGCAAGCCGTCATGGAGGCCGACCGCTACCGCGGCCCCTCCGTCGTCGTCGCCTACCTCCCCTACCGCTCCGAGGACGTCCCCGCGCTCGAGGTCCTCAAGGAGACCAAGCTCGCCGTCGATGCCGGCTACTGGCCGCTCTACCGCTGGGACCCCAGCAAGGACGCCGCGAACCAGGAGGCCTTCCAGCTCGACTCGGACGCGATCAAGAACGACCTGCGCGCCTTCCTCGACCGCCAGAACCACCTCTCGCAGCTCTCGCGCGCGAAGCCGGCCGTCGCCGCCGAGCTCGTGAGCAGCCTCGGCGCGCGCGTGCAGGAGGAGCGCCGGCTGAAGGCGAAGCAGGCGTTCTCGCAGATGGTCGCGTCCCTCGACGCGCCGCCGCTGTTGATCCTGTACGCCTCGGACGGCGGGAACGCGGAGAAGTTGGCGAAGAAGCTTGCGCAGCGTGCGGAGGCGCGTGGTCTTTCGGTCACCGCTGGCACGTTTGACAGCGTTCCGCTGGAGTCGCTCGCGCAGGAGGAGTACGTAGCGTTCGTAACGTCGACCGCCGGGCAGGGCGAGCCGCCGCAGAACGCGCGCCGCTTCTTCAAGGCGCTCAACGCCGCGGTCGCTGCCGGCGAGAAGCCTCTAACTAAGGTCAAGTACGCCGTCTTCGGTATGGGCGACTCCCACTACTGGCCGCGCGCGGAGGACGCGCAGTACTACAACCGCCCGGGCAAGGAGCTCGACCACAAGCTCGCCGCCCTCGGCGCGGAGCGCTTCGCGGACCTCGGCCTCGGCGACGACCAGGACGCCGACGGGCCCATGACCGGCTACAAGACCTGGGAGCCGCTCATCTGGAAGGCGTTCAAGGTCGACACGCTCGAGATCGCGGAGGCGGAGCCCGAGCCGATCACGAACGAGCACATCAAGGCCGCGTCGAACTTCCTGCGCGGCACGATCGTGGAGGGGCTGCAGGACGCGACGACGGGCGCGCTGAGCGCGAGCGACACGCAGCTGACGAAGTTCCACGGGATTTACCAGCAGGACGACCGCGATATCCGGGACGAGCGCGTGGGGCAGGGGATCGAGCCGGCGTACAGCTTCATGATTCGCGTGCGGATGCCGGGCGGGGTGTGCGATTCGCGGCAGTGGCTGCAGATGGACCAGATCTCGGACGAGCACGGCTGTGGCAATTTCAAGATCACGACGCGCCAGACGTTCCAGTTCCACGGTGTCATCAAGCGGCACCTGAAGAGCGCGATCAAGGACATCAACCGTGCGCTCCTCGATACGCTCGCTGCTTGCGGCGACGTGAACAGGTGAGTTGGATTTGTCTTCATCTGCTAGCTGGTTGCTGACGAGTCCGTTAGGAACGTCACTTGCTCGCTTATTCCCTCGAAGTCCAAGCTCCACGCCCAGGTCTACGAGTTCGCCAAGCAGGTCTCTGAGCACCTGCTCCCGCACACCAGCGCCTACCACGAGATCTGGCTCGACAAGAAGCTTGTCGCGGGTGACGCTCTCAAGGACTTCGAGCCCCTCTACGGCGACTTCTACTTGCCGCGCAAGGTTTGCTTTTCACTTCTACTTCATTGAGCACTCTTCTGACCTCGTCTACAGTTCAAGGTCTCCGTCGCTGTCCCGCCGACGAACGATGTCGACGTCTTCACCAACGACCTCGGCTACATCGCCATTGTCGGCGACGATGGCGAGCTCCAGGGTTTCAACGTCTCGATCGGCGGTGGTATGGGAGTCACACACGGCAACAAGAAGACCTACCCGCGCTTGGGCACAGTCATTGGATTCTGCACTCCCGAGCAGGGCAAGGCCGTCGCTGAGAAGGTCATGCTCGTGCAGCGCGACCACGGCAACCGCGCTGAGTACGTGATCCATTACTTTGGCCATCTCATAGTCTAACGATCTCCACAGCCGCAAGAACGCGCGCCTCAAGTACACCGTCGACCGCCTCGGCGTCGACGGCTTCCGCGAGGAGGTCGAGAAGCTGCTGGGCTGGAAGCTCGCGCCCGCCCGACCGTTCACCTTCGACCGCAACATCGACGACTTCGGCTGGTCGCAGGGCGAGGACGGCAAGCACCACTTCATGATGTACATCGAGAACGGCCGCGTCGAGGACGTACCTGGGCGCGAGTTCAAGACCGGCCTGCGCGAGATCGCGAAGGTGCACAAGGGCACGTTCCGTCTGACGACGAACCAGCACTTGATGCTGTCCGATATCGCGGAGGAGGATCTGCCGCAGATCAAGAGCTTGCTGGCGAAGTACAAGCTCGACAACCTCGAGCACACTGGCCTGCGTCTGTCGTCTTCGGCGTGTGTTGCTTTCCCCACTTGTGGTATGTATACTGTTTTGCGGCCTTTCGACTCTGCCTTACCCCTTCTCAGGTCTCGCTATGGCCGAGTCCGAGCGCTACCTCCCCATCCTCATCGACAAGGTCGAGAAGATCTGCGAGGAGAACGGCCTGCGGCACGACTCGATCGTCATGCGCATGACCGGCTGCCCCAACGGCTGCGCGCGCCCCTACGCCGCCGAGGTCGCCTTCGTCGGCAAGGCGCCTGGCACCTACCTCATGCTCCTCGGCGGCGGCTACTACGGCCAGCGCCTCAACAAAATCTACCGCGAGTCCGTCACCGAGCCCGAGATCCTCGCCATCCTCCGGCCCATGATCAAGCGCTACGCGCTCGAGCGGCACGAGGGCGAGCGCTTCGGCGACTGGACGATTCGCGCGGGCTACATCGCGCCCACGACGGAGGGCAAGTTCTGGTACGACCGCATGGGCGGCGAGGGCGAGAACAGGGTGGCGGCGTGAGCGCCGTGCAGGTCTTTTACATGTATTTCTCCTTACCTACCTCTATCGGTTGTATTGTGCTCTCATTCTTGCTCTGTAAACGTTCCGGCATGCTTATTTACGACGTGGAAATGTGTAAACGCAACATAGATTTTCTCAATTGAACGACATAGCCATCTCTGGGTGTAGTATGATGTCCGAGGAAGCTGTAAGGTAAACCGAAGTGTAAGTGCACAAGAATACTTCGTGAACGATGGCCCTCAAAGCAGAAATATGTTCCAAGGTCGTATTGGATGTCCGCGGGCAAGATTCGAACATCGTAGGTAACATTCGGCGTCCGCCGAGAGTTCATGCCGAATGATTGACATCCATCTCTAGAGTCTCATCTTACCATCATCCACCACTGGTCATTGAAGGGACTCGTCTACTCCTATGATCCCTTCCTCGAAGTCCTCTGTTCCGAACACACCCCAAAGCTCACTACGCGCAACCATCAGCTCTCTATGCGCGCCTTGCCAACCATTCTGCGATTTACTCGGACCTCCACCTCGGCAGGTTTGACTAGGCACAAACTGATCTACCAAGGCCCAAACAAATGATACTCACCTCTCTCAATATGCCTGGATTGTGGCCAGATGCCCAACTAATGCATTAACCACAGCTATGGACGCTCGAGCGGTTCTCAACTTTCACCCTGGTTCGTGGGCAATGGTGCAGTTAGCTCTATAGAAAGCGACCCCGTGAGCAAAGCTCTCTGACAATAGGCGCGCCGAGGCGAAAAAAATCTCCATAACCCTCCACTTCGTCCCCCGCCATCATTACAAGCTGTTCGTTTGACCTCGGAAACCATTCCTTTTCGAGCAGGCACCTCTCGCTGTCGTTTCTCCTCCGTCCTCGACGGCCCACAGAGTGCATAACCGCAGGAGCTCACGAGTCGTAAATGGGGTGCGTATACGGCTACCAGGGTGGGGTTGCATTGCCGCGTCTGACAGGTACCGGTCTACCGCCGCGGTTAGCGCGTAGAGCATGGAGTTGAGCTCGCGTATATAAAAGCAGCCAGGCGAACGAGGATACTTCAGCATCCAGCCGTTGCTCTACTGCTTCAGAAACTCTGTTCTCTACCACCTCAACATGTTCTTTGCTAAAACTATCGTCGCTTTTGCAGTGACTGCTGCAAGCCTTGTTGCAGCCGAGCAGCATACCGTACAGTTTACCAACAAGTACGTTGGCCTCCACGTCGCGGTCCTCATTTCTGATCAACTTACGCGCTTCTTAGATGTGGTACCGGTACCCCCAAGCTCATCTCGCAGAACGGCGCGACGCTCCATTCCGGCACCGGTTCTTACACCCAGAACAGCGCTATCATCGGTGCCATCGCGTAAGTCGGATAGCTTACCTCTCTACCTTCGTCTCGATCTGACGGCCGCTCGTAAAGCTACCTCCAGACCGGCCCATGCGGACTCAACGGCGACAACTGCCCCATCGTCGAGACGACTTTGCGCGACCCACCCTCGCCCGGCGCAGGTTCGAGCACGGACATCTCGCTGATCGCTCCGTGAGCACACGTCGTACCCTCCCCTTTTGCATTGAAGCTAACCTCGTCTACAGTCACAAGTACACGCGCGCTGTCCACTTCGAGTACTACAACGGGTGCAACGGGCAGGGCAAGACGTGCGCGAGCGCGAACTGCCACGATGCGTTCCACACTCCAACGGACTACTGGGCTCAGGTTCAGTGCCAGGTCAACGGTGTAAGCCGCCTCTACGGGCTGCTCTTTGGCGTGCGCTCACGTTGCTTGCTACGCAGGTCGACCTCCACATCACCTTCTGCCCCTGAGCAAAATAATCCCCACTTGCAGCTACTCAACCGAACAATAAGTGAAAACGTGTCACGATGCAGCGCGATCATCAAGAGGACAAATGTATAAGGAACTCATTCGGAAAGCAGTCGTAGATAGGTATCAAGGTCATGTACAGTAGGTATTCTGGACCGTGAAGAAGGACATGTGAGATGTGTCCATAGCGCAGTCGAAGGCTCGTACGGCAGCATCGTGTATCAACCAAATGCGCAGGCTAAGCAGCCTTGCAAGCCTGTAGGTGGCATTTGAGCAAATGCTTCTGCACCCATCTCCAGCTTTGAGCTGTAATCATGACCGTGCACTCGTCGCTCTGCCACTTGCAGATCGACAGAGTCTCGCGATTGAAGGTCGGGTCCATCTTCTTGAAGTGCTTCAGGATTGAGGCCACGAATTCACGATGGCACAAGGTTCCGTCAAAGTAGAAATCGCAGGGCTGCTCGTTGGGGCCGTGCAGCCATCGACATTTGATGCGGCGGGGAAGGTTCGTAGCGGCAGTGCGGATAGCGTGTTCTTGACTAGCCTGTTCTTGATGAGCGCCCAGCCCCGACAGCACGGACTCAGAAGCGGGCTCGAGTCGAAGGCGACTCAGGCGACCTGACGGAGCAAGGATAACCTTGATCTTGGGAGTCGACGAGAAGGGCTGATCCGAGAGATTGTTGTGAACGTCGCTGAACGCAGTCTGCAGTGCGGGATCTGAGGGAGCAGCAGCTAGCGCAGACGCGGCAAAGGACCCGCATGGCTCGGTCGGATCGTCGAATGACGGGCCTTCTTGCGCAACCTCGTTGTCGTCTGACTCGTCACTCGGCCAGTCCGCCTCGCGCAGGCGAACTATCTCACTGCCCGGCAAGGTCGCATGAAACGGGGCGCGCATTTGGTATCTCGGCTCGAAGGTGTAGGGGTGAGCGTGAGTATCGTGAACAAGCCGCGGAGCAAGTTTGACTTCTCCGTGAACCGGCAGCTCTCTCAGGGCAGTATTGTTGCGAGGGACCTTCATGGTGCAGTCGTAGCGCGGGACCTGGAGGCTGATAAGTCGGGAGCAGCCAATTTACTCAAAGCAATCCATGACACGTACCAATTACTACTGGTCTTCACGCGCACGCCCAACCTCAATAGAGTTCACCGAAAAGTGGTAGAACAACGAAGTATGAGGAAGTGGGGAGGAGATGTCTGACGTTCGAGATGAGGGTGGTGGTGCGAGAAGACAGAGCTTTTATAGTGACTGCCTGAAAGGAACTGACGCCATACACGTGCTCACGTTCTTTCAGACCGCGCCGTGACTATACCTTCTATATCCTTCCGCGTAACAATCACCTCAAACTCCGCCTCCTCTTCCTCAAAGAGTCCTCAAAGGCAGACTCGCGATGACCCGAGATCTAGGTGCAGCAAAAGAAGTTCTTGAATCAGACGCATACGCACAACATCCTCCTTAACACTCCTCATACGGATCCGGACTATCGAGGTGATGCACCTCGTCGTACTCGTCCGGCCATTCCCCGTATTCGTCCTTCCATTTCTGGCATTCGTCCCAATCGTCGTACTTTCTCGGCGGTGTCGCTACATTCCCCGCCGCTTTGCCCTTGCCTTTGCGATTGCCTCTACCAGAGGATCGTTGTGTCTGCGCTACGTTGGCTCGCTGCGTCCCCGCCTCACTGGCTCTCGATGCGCGCGCCGCACCGGCAGGGCCGCCAAGAGCAGGGTTGGCCTGACCAATTGCAGCCCACGCAGGCGCTGTCAACATCGCCGGGAATGCTGGCGCCGCCGCTCCCAGCTGAGGCATAGGGGCCGCGCCCGTCAGCGGCATGAAGGTAAACGGTCCAGTCGCGTTGGAAGCGGCGCCAGATCCGTTGAGAGCACCACTCAGGAGAGCGCCCATAAAGGCGTTGTAATCGTTGTCAGCGACGTTCAGGTTATTGACAGCGTTGAGGTTGTTGGCAGCGTTGAGGTTGTTGGCAGCGTTGAGGCTGTTGATGGCGTAAGGGTTATTGGCCAGCCCATTCGCCCCACCAGCAAGCGCCATAATTTGATTATGTTGTGCGGTAACGTTGCGGTATAGCTCATCGTTGTCCCATTCAATCATCTAACGGAGGTATCAGCGTGGGCATTGGATGGTAGGCAGGAACACGGCCAGTGAGAGAAGAAATAGCCAGTGAGCGAAGGAATGGCGAGTGAGCGAAGGAGCGGCGAGTAAACGAAGAAACAGCCAGCAGGCGGAAACACGTTTAGTGTGCGAAAACACGGCCATATATCGAAGCCTTGTACCAGGAATAGACAGATAGACGCACGTAGCACGGTAGCACCAACGCAGTATGGCGCACTACATATACGTTGTTGTTATTGTAGGACTCGTACTGACCACTGCCGACGGCTTGGGCCGGACGGCGCTTGGATTCAGCGAGGTCGTGCGTGACGCGCCCGGGCAGCACTGAAAGCGAGGTATTAGCATGGAAAGCAACAAAAATCTTGCGGACGTGAGGCATGAGTTCGAAGAGCAAGGCGCGAGTCGACGAGGGAAGGGATGTCAACGACGGAATGGATGAATTCAAGGCAAGGGACACATTCGAAAGGAACGAAGTCATCATCAAAGGGTCCGCCCGTCAATCCGAGCGTGGAACCCAAACCCACCACTCACCTCGACACGCAAAAATCCGATCCGCACCCTCCGCGTAGCCCATTGAAGTCATGCCGTCCTGTGCGAGGTATATGCCGTAGCCAAGCGCTGTGCCATTCGTGATTCTGTGCTTGCCGACGCCGCCGATGCGGAAACCTTCGTTGAGGATGCTATGATGAGGATTAGTGGGTGGTGTGGTGGAGGAGGTGCAAGGAATGAGAAGCGTGGAAGGGGATGGAAGCGGTTCGAGAGCGCGAAGGGTGAAGAGAGTCGAATGAGTAAAGGAAAATAGTAGATGAGGAAGAAAATGAGGCAAGTATTGATACTTACGACTCAATATTCGCCGCCGACGTCCCGTGGAATAGTTGCTTCTCCTCGGGCTCACAGCCCATGATCTCGCGGAGTTTGACGCGCGCTTCCTCGAACCGCCTTTCAAGCTCGTAGTTGACAATCCAATGGACTGAGAAGGAAGGATAGGGGCACGAGTTAGTCCCAAGCATCGTGACCGTGGTGAATTCATGCGTACATCGCTTGACCTTGCAGTTGGATCCCTTCTCGAACAGCTGCCTCCACGGCTCAAAGCGGTCCAGGTCGTCCGGATGCGCGGGCGAGCCGTCCTCTAGGTTCCCGTCGGCGTTGACGACGACACGGAAGACGATGCCTTCCTGTGGAGGTGTGAGCGGGTCAACTCGATGTATAAGGAGGGGGATTTGCCCAAACGGCAGCAAGAAAAGTTCGAGCCGAAGTATGGAAAAAGGTTCTAGCCCAAGCCTCGAAGCGGAGTTGTGCAACACACCTTCTTCTTCTCGACCTGCTTACATAACGCCTCATACTCCTTGCGCTCTTGGGCAGCGAGCTTGCGCGCGAGGCGTTCGTCGGCGGCGAGTGTTCGCTTGGTAATCCTCGGCGGGCGAGTGCTTTTTTCGGGCTTGGACTTAGAAGCCACGCTACTTTCAGTATCGTTGGAGGTGCTCGGCCGTGGCTGTGGCTTCGGCTTGACGTTCTCGCTCAGTGAAGTACGCTGCCGCTTGTGCGTGCGAGGCTCAGATGGCTCAGCAACGGGGCCTTCTAGGATCTCAATTTCATCCTTTGAAACCACGCGTAAGTAAGGACATTTCTGAACGGCGCGGCACTCACGTCGTCCGACGCAGCGGAAGATATCCTTGGGCGCTTATTTGCGTTGCCACTAAGACGTCGCTGCTGCAAAGGCCTTGGTCCTTTCGTCGCGTCTCCTGAAGACTGCGGAAGAGCTAAGGTCTCTTCTTGAGCTTTGCCCTTGCCCTTGCCAATGATAACGCTGTTGTTGATATGTAGCGCGTCCGAGACGCGCTCGTCACAGCGCTCGTGGTCGTATACAAATGCGTCGTCATCCCAGTCGGACCCCGTCAGATCCAAAACTTCAACACTCATAGCAGACTCAAACGGCGTATCAAGGGAGGCAGAAAAGTCAGCGTCGTGATGGTTGTGTGCAAAGAACCATGGAGATCAAGTACAAGTCGCATATTGCGGCGTGACTTGGTGACCGGCACCGGCCAAGCACGTGAAGCGGCAACGCGTGACGTCAGGTCCGAAGATCGGCCTCGGCCGGAATTCTCCGGAAGTTCAACTTGGTGCAGCGCCATGACTTCGCCCTCGAACTCTCTGGGACTATGCGCATCGAAGGTTGATGTCTACTCATACCTTAACACCCCGGAGACTCAAACTCTACTGCTCTTCTGATGCAGACCCCGAAAACATATCGCCCGACCAGCTGCTTCACCAGGTGCCCGCCTGCAGAGATGCCGAGGAAGGTACCTGCCCTTCCCATGTAGTCCCACTCGCGGGAGAAAATGCAGGTACGTGTATATCCACGCCCTCCCATAGATCTCCAGTTACAGCCTTGGGAACGCTATCCAGCCGCGGCCTACGCAGATTCCACGCGAATCTATCTCCGTGTACCGTGTCTACCCCACCTTATACAAATCTTGCTTATTGTCGAGTATCAATGATGTTCTGCTGCGCCGTATACAAGAGGACCCTCTGAAAGGTGGACCGACGCGCGTCGAAGCCGGTGACGCACTGGTCCGGAATACAGGCCATCCACCGACGTCCGCTCTTCAGCGACGGCGAACAAAGATGTATGCGTCCCCGTTCTTGCCACATACACCGTCCGCTCCGCAGGCGGCGAAGCATACAGATGACGCAGAGCAGGGCGCTCACCTCTCGCAAGACTTCCTGAGCGAACACATCCCAACACGAGCAGGACATCTTACCCCGCAGGCCCGCAAGAGACCTACCTGGCGACCGTCACCTGATGATATACCTCTGGCAGCTTTCTGCTCTGCGAAGATGGGCTCTTGTGCCGAAATGTGCTCTTGTGCCGCGGGGCTGCGCTATTGTGCTCGCTCCTTTCGGCTATTCTCTCCACGTACTGGCCGGGCGCGCTCCATTGGTGCTGCAACTCCGGTGGAAGTTCTACGACTATCAGGCTGACAGTGTCCCGGGGCATCTTCAGCAGCGTCACGTCCTCGGACCTACTAGCCAGCCTCAAGAACACACGCGGCTGAACGTGTGTACTTCGTACCGCGGTCTTGCCCCATGTGCATAGCCCCGGTATCTTCCCATCGACCGTTTGGTCCTCGATGCATAGCTCACTGGCCATAGACCCTGAAGATCTCTCAACGACTTGCGTTCAGTCTCAGCAGCGTGGTCACTTATGCAGCAAGCCCCTTCTTGTCTCCCTCGATCGCCTTCTGTCTTCCTTTGTCCGCATCCTCCTTCCTACGGAGTTCATGTACTTTCCACGAAAACACCTGGTCAACCTGCGGCCTCCCTAGCTTGTGCACGCTACATTCCCTCGTTCGTGTACGCTTTCCCTCCATCTCGCATACACATTCTGGCAAGTCCGCACATATTTCTCGGCTCCGTGAATACATCGCCTCACGTCCGTGTGCGTAGTTCCTCAATTCTCTGAAGTCGCCGTAGAAATGAATCATCCAAAGTAGCGATTACGTCCATCTACGCGCTGAATACCCTGTCGTACGCGATGGACGTCGAGAGGCGCAGCGGTTGGCCTCGCGCGGCGGGCGTCAGATCTTCCACGAATCATTCGGAAAAGAAGGACCAGCGTCAACTCCCTCGCTGTTTGTGCCACTACACGCGATTGTACGAGTCTGCCAGCACGCCCGTCCAGCTGCCATTCAGACTGCCCGCGCCATATTTGACCTGCGATAGGCGTACTAGATGGCGTTGTCGGAAGCGCTATTTGCAGCTCAAATAACTGCTGATAGTCGATTGAAATACCTTGGAATGTCGTTGTGTCTCCCTATATCGCCCTACAATCACTAGAAAATATAAAGCACTAGTTTGTGGTATGCGGATATCCTTAGGCAACACGCGCATGGCTTTTAGGCAACATGCGTCGCCTTCCGACCGTCAGAAAACTCAGAAATTCTCGACAGGGACGTGAAGACACGTAGACAACATGCAAACAGGCAAACGACATGATTACGGGTAGCTCCCCCCATGGTGCTCGGAGGCAAGGACGTAGTACCCTCAGATGACCCATCGCTGGTTCAGGTAGCTCGCTTGCCGTGCGCCAAGAGCGACAAGTGGTCACAGCGAGACCGAGGAACTTGCGCACGCCTTGAAGCCTATATTGATGGCACCTAATGAGCGTCGTACAGGACTCGTTTACATTTAGAGACAGAGGTAGGCCGAAGATCGACGTCGAGATCCCTATGTTGACGCGTAGTCTTCCCGCACATGTTCATTTACTTGAACATAATCCGGCGGGCCATGAACATAGCTCAGAACGCGGTAATAGCCAGCAGTCTCAAAAGAGCGCGTCTGCTTGTCGGAGTGCGCGCTATGTCCTATTCTACACCTCTAGTGCGTCCGCTTTGCGCTCCACCCCTCTCGGGGTGGCGTCACGCTGCTGCGTCACACCAGATTCGTGGTCACGTGGCATTTGAGACACACATGATTGCCACATGCACCTAATGGTCTCATCAATCTCGTTTGGTTGGCTGTCTGTCATTACTTGAGGGACCAAAAATCCATAGAGGCTTACCAAATGGCAGAGGGATGCGAGAGAACCTCAGTCACCATTTCTAGAGCCCTGGGGTCGAACGCTTCTGAGAGTTTCGAGAAATGAGCGTGTCGTTTTAAGGATAACAGGTTTGAAGCATAAGCGATTGTGAGCGTTGACGACAGGCTATGCTTGCTTCATGGTTTTAGAAAGGCTCAAGAGAGCCGGAGGAGACTTCGAGAAGGCACACGTCGATTTTCTGCGCATAAGGAACGCACGCAAAACGCACGCGAGTTCTGATCCGCATTCGGCGCGGCGCTTGATACGCGCCGCGCGCGTCTTATCCTCGACCACGTCCTCCTCCTCCTGTCCCCCGTCTTTGCTCCTCTCTCCGCGGCTGGATAACCGGTCTACTCCTCGGTCATGGGCTTCAAACATGCTGCGGTGCTCGCCCCGGTCTGTTTCTTCCTAGGTACGTCCACATTTGAAGAGTTTTATTCAGGCACCTGAAGCGAAGTACACAGGCGTCCTGTTCATTTGCTTCAACATGGACTATCGGATCCTCTGGGGGGACGTCAACAGCAGGGATGTCCAGGACGATGGTATCTTCTTCTACACGACGTTCTACAATGCGCCGCCAGCGATCAAGGTGCGTGGCGCTGCTGCATGCAGCGACGGTGGTGTTGACACGTTCCCCTTTCCTCCCACACAGTCCCTCATGCACGGCATGATGGGCGTGAGCATCCTCGGACACGTAGCGAAGCTGCACAAGTGGGATGATAGCGCTATGTTCTTCGATGGGTCGAGCTTGGGTGCGTGCCAGTGTCCCTGTTCGACGAACGTCGGTGCTGACCTCCTTCCGTCTTCCCCTCCCCTTCCTTCCTCTCCCCTAAAGCCGCGTTCATCTTTGCCATCGCTATCTACACCACCACCATCCTCCCAATGCTGCGCAACGTCGTCAACCCGCGCGAGGACATAACACACACGGAGCGCGTACAGTCGATGCAGATCCTCTCCGCGGCGAACGTTATCATCATCTTCTGTCTCGCTGCGGTCCTCTTGCTTCAGGTAGGAGCTGCTTCACGTACAGCACTGATCGTTGCCGCTGACTGTGCTTGCAGGCCGGCCAGGAATACGCGCGGAGACAGGACGAGAAGACGTTGGCGAAGTTCCTCGAGGAGCAAAAGAAGGAAGCGAAGGCGGCTAAGACGGACTGATCGGGCAGTCCGCACGTCTGGAGCTCCCCCCCCCCCCTTTACAGGACACCTGGGTTCGTGATGTATGCTATGCTCTCGTGCTCTCGCTATGGGAACAATATTTGTACTGCTGTACGATGCCCGCGAGTGTGAGTGTTAGCGGGTAAGTGAGTGCTAGCGATGTGGGCCCCTCGTAAGAGTCAGTGGATTGCAAGCACAACAGGGCAAAGGTCCAAATACATTCTTCCAAAGCAGTCGAAAGCAACACGGCCATCCATCCGAAGCAACATCATCCAGAGCAACCGTCCATCGTCCATTCTCAATCACCAATCGTCCGCCGCAGCGAACGTCGTCTTCTTCACTGTTCTCCCTCGCCCCGCCTTCTTCGCCCCGCCTCGCCCACGCGTGGACCCGCGAGTGCTGCCGCCTCTGCCTCTCTTCCCTCTCGTTGAGGTCGTCCGTCCGCCACCGCCGCCACCGTCCTTGTTAGGGCATGCTATGCAGTCGGTTAGCAACCCTACTTACAATCAGCAGAAAAGAGCGGAAACGTACCATTACTCCAATGGCCCGTCTCATGGCAAATGTAGCATTCGCCGGTTTGCCCACCGCCTCCGCCTCCTGAGTTCATGCTCTTCGATCGCCCACCGCCGTAGTTGTCTGTATTTGGACAATCTGACGATTGTTGAACAGAGATAACTCGACTTTCACTGTATAACTCACCCTTCGACCAGTGACCTTCTTGATCGCACTATGAAGGAGTCGATGAGAAAGATGCGGATGGTTTGAGGCATAACATGCATACCTTGAAGCACTTTCCGCTGCTCCCACCGCTCGCTGCACGACCGCCGGAATCCATCGTCTTCAGGCGTTTCGAGCTTGAGTCGCCCGCATTTGGACAATCTGGATGTTTATTAGCACCTCACATCGCAGTCGATGCAACGAACACTCACTACTTGACCAATGTCCCTCCTGATCGCACTAGCATACCAAGCACGTCAGCGCCCCTCCTTAAGCCTTTCAAGTACCGTACACACCTTATAACACTTCCCCGATCTCTCTCCTCCCCCGCCACCACCGCCTCCCGTACTCGTCGACCGATTGCTCACATTGACCGAGCTCAACCCACCGCCACCCTTCTTCCTCGGCTCCTCATCACCCCATTCGAAGAACCGGCAGTTATCGGGCTCGCTGTTTGAGCACTTGTAGAA
Source organism: Pleurotus ostreatus/Saccharomyces cerevisiae fusant (assembly GCA_024196135.1). Taxonomy (NCBI): domain Eukaryota; kingdom Fungi; species Pleurotus ostreatus/Saccharomyces cerevisiae fusant. The sequence goes on along the minus strand of JAMQCK010000509.1, from coordinate 2,034 downwards.
GATCCGACCCTTGTTGGGGCCGTCCTTGGTGACGGTGAGTTGGCGGGCAGGGATGCCGCAGTCGCAGGTGCGGTCGTCGGAGTCCTGGAGAGTGACGGACGTGAGCACGTTAAGCCTCCGTATTCAAGAGGGTGTCAACTCACCACAGCCGCCACCGGCCTCTTCGCCGGAATGCTCGACGCCGGGAGTTCGTCCGCCCACTCGAAGAACCCGCACTCCTCGGTCGCGCACGTGTAGTACCCTCGCCCGCGATTCGAACCAGCGTTATCCCAGGTCTTGCGCGCGGCGGGGCGCCCGCCGGGGCATTCGCAGCTCTTGGTAGCAGCAGCGCGTGATGAGGGTGCGACAGCTCGTGAGGCGGGTGCAGTGGCTCGCGATGCCGGGGCTTGAGCGCGAGATGCGGGGGCCTGAGCGCGGGACGCCGGACGAGATGTGGAAGCCTGTGCGCGCGAGATGGGCGCGGTTCGTGAGGTTGATGCTTGGCGGGACGTTGACGCAGCGGGCTGCGCTCGACTGCGTGGCGCGCGAGCTGGAGGTGGGGGTGCTGCGATGAGTTGCGCGTTAGGTCACGGATAATGGGTATAGTCAAGGCAGACGAGCGTACCATCGTCGTCACCCCCTTCGTCGTCGGACTGGATGTCGATCGGCCCCATACCACGTCCGGCGCCTCCTCCACCACGTCCGGCGCCTCCTCCACCACGTCCGGCGCCTCCTCCACCACGTCCTCCGCGCCCTGCACCACGACCAGCTGGCCCACCTGCCCCTCGTCCACGCCCACCTCGAGCGCCGCGGCCTGCGCCGCCCCCACGACCAACGCCGCCTCCTCCACCTCCACCTCCACCTCCACCACCTCCGCCGTTCCCTCCACCACCACCAGGTGGGTTAAGACGACGCTTCAAACTCTGCAGCAAAGTCAGTACATCGCATTTAGATGAGTCTGGTCGCTGACCGTGATGAGCTTGTTGATCTCCTGCTCCGAGACCTCGAACATTTCCTTGTACATCTGCAGGTCTTCCTCGATAAATTCCTCTTTCGTCTTCGTCCCGTTGCAGACTTGCTTCATCGAACGCTCGGTCTGCGAGAGGGACGGATGCATGTTAGTTGAGCGAACGACGAGGTCTACTTCTTTGCTCACCGCACGACGCAACTGCGGCTTCGTCAAGCACTTCTCCAGCCCAATCTGGTCGTAGCCCTCCACGAGCCCGATGCCCAAGGTTGAAGGCTTCAGATACTTCGTCTGCCCCGCCATCTCCTCAATCACATACTCCCGATTGATCACCGTCTCAATATGTTGTGCGATAGTGGCGTCCGTCCCGATCCCATTCTTGTCCATCAGCGTCACCAAATCCGCCTCCGTCAAATAGTTCGGCCCCGTCGTCGTCCCAGTCAACAACTCCACGCGCGCGGGCTGGAACTCGTCCCCCTGCGCGAACTCGGGCACCGCGTGCCCGTTCCACTTGTCGTAGACATAGACCTCGAGGTAGTTGCGCTCGAGCACGATGAGGCCCGTAGTGTGAAAGGCCTCGCCACCGCAGAGGACATCAATGACCGTTTGGAAGCCTTCAGCATCCTTGGAACAACATGCGAGAAACCGGCGCGTGATAAACTCGTAGACGCGCTTCTCGTCGCCGGCTAATTGGTTTGCGTGCGCCGTAGGATGAATCGGCGGATGTGCGTTGTCATTGTGCTTGCCCTTACGTGGGCGCTCAAAGCCGCCCTGGTCGTTCAGCTTCGTGGCGAAGGCACCCCATGCGCCGTCTGCTTTCTGCTTCTCGATGAGTGACTTGAAGTCCATGTTATTGGGAAACTGGTCGGTCTCAGTGCGCGGGTAGGACACAAACCCTTGTTGGTAGAGTTTCTCCGCGATGTCGAGGACACGCTTGGGCGCAAGGCGAAGCAAGCGGGAACCAGCCTTCTGCAGCTCGACGGTGGTGAGCGGGAGGGGCTTCCACTTCTTCGTTGTCTTCTTATTAACCTTGGTCACGGTCGTAAGCGTATCGCGCATGACGAGCTGGTAGAGCGCGACGGCGACGT
>JAMQCK010000508.1:0-21042 GCA_024196135.1 Pleurotus ostreatus/Saccharomyces cerevisiae fusant | reverse complement strand
TTGCAGCAATGACAAGACGGTGAGTGAAGTCGCTACGTGTCGTCGGTGACCTCTAACCTCGTGTAGGGTCCGCACAACCGGTTCGTGCAGGTCTGCCCTTGCGGCGAGGCCTTCTATTGCTCCGGAAGCTGTCAGCGTATGCAACACAAGGAGCATCGCGAGTTATGCTGCAAAGATGATGGACCATGGGGACTTCGAGGTATGTTGGTCTCTTCATACTCGTCGCTATTCTGAAGAACACACCAGGAGCCATATCACTCGAAGACACGCTTTTTATCGGCATCGCTGCGCGACTGTTCATCTCCGACAATTTCGCCCAAATTAGGAAGCAGCTGAAAGCGATTCTTAAAGACCGTTCAGCTCGCGTTAGCCCTCCTCTGTTTGAGCAGCCCGTCATTTCCTACGACATGACGAGTCTTACGGAGGGGACCAGCGCAGTCTATCTTCGCACCTCGTACATCCCGGACGCGTTGCCGCGGGCGCGAACCACCGTCTTGGTTGAGGTATATCTGCAGGCTGGGAGGGTTTTGATCACGAAGACCATTCCGTTTCAGTGCGACCTAGCGCACTTCGGTATATCTCTATGATCTTGCATTAAGTAGACCCCTTTCTCGAGAGCCATTCGACGATACTGTAATTAGGCTGATAATGTCAAGGGTTCTCAATGCTTTCCCGATAGATCGAAGTCTGGCGCGACAGATCGAAATAATCGCCCCGGATTCCGGACCTAGAAAGCGTGTTGAAATCCACGCCTGATTGAATCAGATGCAGTGCCAGCTGCGCCCGGCTGACACCTTGCTCGCGAGGCAGGATCAGGGTTCGAACTGAGGTAGGTCAAGCGTTGTTTGGACGTATGTATTGTGAAGGACGGAGAACAAAGGGTCTGCAAGAGACCGCCCGAGCAAGGTGACTTGCCGTCTTCCCTCATCTTGTGGCCGCGATGTGAGTAGAAAGATGGACCTTCAAATGACATCGATAGTCATACTAATATGGGTATAGCATCATGGAAGACTCCAGGCGAATCAGTGCCCGACTCAAGCGCGAGAGAGAAGAGCTTCAATTGCTCATATCGCTCGCGGACCAGCTTTGCGATATAGATCCATTCCCACCAGGGTACAACTACTCTAAGACGCTGAAGAAACTGGTTGGCATTCTCGAGAAACCGAACCGCACCGCCTTCTCCAGTCTCTCGTCGGACCCGGTCATACACAGTATCATGGAGCAGAATATCGAGGTTCTGGACATCATTGGTCTATCTTTCGAAGCCTTCGGGGCCATATCGAGTGCCGGACGCGACGATAGGATGACAAGCACGGTGCCCTTGACGTCAATGCGGGCGTTGTGGCCTCATATCATCCGATGGGCAGTCACCCTACACCCTCCACTCCACCGTCCAACCTTGCCCGACGGCGGATCGAAAGTGCGTAGAATCATCCGGGCGTACTTCATGATGAGCCTAGAGGGCACGCCGGATGCGAATGTGTTCCTTCAAGCGCATCCCGTCCTCGTCACGCACCTCATCGATTTATGGCTCCGCTTTCCCCAGTATATCGCTGCGTCGGAACCAGACGCTCTCGAGACCGTGGGCATGCCGATCAGTCTCATGGAATCACTCCATCATATCCTTGTCCGCAAGGACAAGTCCCCCTCTGGTGACGATCACACGCTCTTTGTCAACCATCTACGCCGGGCTCTAGGTGGTCAGCACACAGCCTACACCGTCATGGCTCAGCACACGAACTATCTCGTCCGTCTACCGGACAAGCCGGCCTTCATGGACTTCCCTATCCAACAGCAGATCTGGGTGGATCACTTCAATCTCATGATCAATCTCGTCAGTATGCCGGAGTTCAAACGCGCGCGTATCCCAGGAAAAGCTATTTTCGCCGTCGTCGCAGGTGCTACGCGCTGCCTGGACACCGTTGATACCCGTGAGGGTGCGCTCCTCGCCGTTCACCTGCTCGATGTTCTATGCCAAACGGCTTCGAGCAACAAGGCGCTCGCGTGCGCGATGGAGGCGGGCGTCTTCGATGTCTTGCGCAAGCTCGAGCAGAGCGCGTCGGAGGGGGCGCGTCTTGATGGCCATATAGCCGGCTTCATCCACTTCATCTGCGCGGGGCTTTATCAGGCGCGGGTTCTCCGCGCCTTCATTCGCCGTCATCCTACGAAGCTCATGCCGAGGCTCAAGCCCATACCGCCGACTGAGGTGTCTTGGACAAGCATCGCGACCATCTCAGACGCCGCTCGAGAGCTATATCGACAGTCGCACGATCTGAAGGAATGGAAAAAGTCCACACCGTGTTATAACGAGGGGATGGTATGTATCGTTGCTATTCTATATATCCAGATGTCTGATTATTATGCAGGGACCTCATAATGAGTCAGTGCGAGTTTGTCCATGCGCGGAGGTGTACTACTGCTCGGGTAGCTGCCAACGACTGCACTACCCTATACATCGAGAGACTTGCTGTCGAGAAGCCGGGCCGTGGGGTCTTCATGGCACGTCGCTCGATTCATCCACGCATGTCATAGTTCTAACGGCTGCTCTAGGTGCTATCTCCCTCGACGACACGTTCTTCATCTGCAGCTCCACGCGATTTTTCATCATCACCGCGTTCTCCATGATCAGGGAGCAGATCATCGAGGCGCTCGCACCGCGACGGAAAGCCGTGAAACCACCACTGGTCAGGCAGCCGGTCATTTTCTTCGATCTCACGAATATCCTTTCCGGTGGGCGAAGCCAGGTGTACCTTCGCACGTCGTACATGCCCGATGCGACACCGCGTGCACATAGGACCATCCTCTCGGAAGTTGCTCTGCGGGCTGGGAAGCACTCAATCACAAAGACCATCCCGCTCATCCTTGATTTTGAAGACTTCGGTATATCCAACTGAATGTGTAGCTTCGTCATATAACTTGTAAAATTCCTGGCATACATTGAAGAAACGAATGGTCATAGAGTAATAGCGTGCGCATGTCCCATAATTAAAAGCAGAAGACGATGAAGATGTGGTAGCAGGTTGAAGTTAGATAAGTAGTCCATATGCCTTAGGTCGTAGGCGCATCCCACGGTGCTGGTACGCGAGGCGCGTCCGAGAGGTTCTCGTCTGCCCTCACATCGTTCATGCGGTCTCGGTCATTCATCTTCATGCGCGCGCGGCAGCGCACCAGACGTAGCTTCGTACGTTTGATCCCTACAAGGTAGATCAGTAGAAATTTTCAACATGGACGCGGTGAGAAACTCACAGGTCGCTACCGTCTCGCTGTCCTCCCGCAAGAGCGCGTTGCCCGTCTGCAGAAGCTCGTCTTGCAGCGCGTAGAGGCACCAAAGCGACTCCTCGTAGAGCTTCTCGCATTCGTCGGGTGTTTTCGCTTGGTCGAGAAGCTCCTTGTGAGCGGCCGTACGACTCTAATAGCGGAGTTAGCTAGATATCAACAAGAAGAAGTCAACATACCAGCGCAAGCGCTCTGTCGTAGACGAGCTGATCCAGCCAAGTCTTGGGTCCGTTGTAGTTTGCGGGCAACCAGGTCTTGACCAGCTTCGCGCGCTCGTGGCATTTCAAGAAGCGATCGCGGAACCAGCACAGTGCTTGCTAAAGGTCAGAAGGGAGCCATCGACCGGAGGAACGAAGAGTAATTCACCATCGTCGAACCCCTCGCTGACGATGTAATCGGCGTCGGGATGATCCTCGAGCATCTCCTCTTGATGCCGTCGCAGCTCATCGATGCCCTTCTGAGCAAAGCTCATCAAGAGTAGGTAGACGGCGACGCAGGTGACCTGCAGTAGGTCAAGCCTTCGCTCGCTCTTGCTGGCCAATCCTAACCATACCGCTTCATACTCGGCCTCAGACTTTGCGTCCCGTTTCTTCGACGGATCTAAGAAGATCATGTAAGCTCGACAGCTTCTAGAAAAAGCGGAGGAACGACTCACTCTGCATCATCTCCTGCGCGAACCTGTACATCTCGTCCGCCCAATGCGTCAGCACCTCCGTCTTCTGCGCGAGCACCTCGAGTCTCTCCAGCAGCGCGTCTTCTCTCGGATCACGATCCTCGTCCGTATTGCGCAGGATCTGTGCTCTTCTAGGAGACGATGCGACGTCCGCGTCGCTCGGTGGTGAAGCGAGTACGTTGTCGGAGGGAGAGCGAGAAGGGGATGCTTGCGCGTAGTCTGATGGTGATCGTGAGGTCGTGCCGAAGAGCTTCTTGCTGGCGATGCTGAGAGCACGATTGAGGGCGCTTGCCGCCGCACGTGAGGGACTCGATCCCCCGGAAGACGGTGGGGGGATGCCTTGATTGGGTGGCGGAGGGAAGGTCGTATTCACTGCTTGGTAGTCAGCTCATGTACTCGAATCAGACCCGCCAGGCGGATGATCAAGCACTTACCCCTCGTACTCGGCCGCTCCTGCAAGAACTCCGCCGACGGATCCTCGTCCAGCACCGGCGAGCCCATCTGCGGCGTACCCTGCCCGCTATACGTCGAGGAGCGTCGATGCTCTGGACGTTGCTGGAGCCCTCCCGACGATCTCCGCTCTCCCATCGAAGTTTTCCTCCCTATGTCCTGCGGCACGCCGTACGTCGATACTCGCCGTGCATGTAATTGTCGACCTTGCTGTGATGGTCGTCGTTGAGGATCGCGGATTTCTGCGATGAGATGAGGCAGATTACGGGGAAAAGAACAAGAGGCTCGAGATGGACTTACGGTCAACAGCTCTGTCGAACTCAAGCGCCCGCGTGTCGTCGACGAGGACGTACTCCTCCGCCTCTGCGCTTGATGCGTCGACGGGCTCTGAGTTTGGTGGTCGACGTGGTGGTAGCGAGGGTTCCGCGGGCGATTCAAGGTCTGGAGGCGTCGCTGAACTATTGACAGAAGGTTAGCTGAGCTCGTTTGGCTTGTGAAGGTTTGTCGCATATCAATGGACTATGATTGCATATCGCCAACGCTCGTGACATCACATGCAGGCTCGTTGCGCATCATGAAGTTCGCCCTCATGCAGTGGACGAGGGCTCATACGAAGGTACTTACCCTGCAGTCGCTCGAGCAGTCTCCGCGTACCCTCTCGCCCCGTAAGTATCCGCATCATCTCTCCCGACTAAGGACTGCCGCCTGAAGTTGAACTTGCTTGGCGGGATCATCGCTTTCGGGTCGAGCACTTCCGGTGGGATGACCTTGTGATGGTCGGGGACGGAGCCGGTCCATGCAGGTGTATCGCGGTCTGCAATGGGAGGGATGAGCGCCATGTTTGGAGGAGGTTCAGGGGGGAGCGAATTCTCTCTCAAGGGTGTACAAAGTACTGATCACGGGAAGAAGCGGCGAGGAGGGGAAGGGAAACAATGAAGAGAGATGGTTCATGATAAGATGCGGTACTGAAGCCACTCACCCTCGGCATCCGGCGCCTCCTTCGGCGCCTCTGGCCTTGGGAACTTGCTGTTCTGCATCGCGGGGCTGCTGAAGAACTGTTCATAATCGGCGCGCTGAGGATGATTAGTCAGCCTACTTTCGTTCCCGATCTTCACGACGATGTTAAAGTACGACGCTCACCTCAATAGGCAGCCGCTTCAACAGCGCACGAATCAAATCTTTGATATCCTGCGGTACTGGCTGCGCTTCGGCGTTCTTCCCGGTCTGACGAAGATCTTAACTCGGTACATTCTCTCTAAAGACAATAGCTTCGCGCATCGCTCACCTGCGGCTCCTCATCCGGAAACCTGATCCCCTTCGACTTCTCGATCTTGTTTATCAGCTCGATGTGGTTCTGCGCGCGGAAGGGCGGCTTGCCGACGGCCATCTCGTAGAGGACGGCGCCGGTGGACCAGAGGTCGACTTTGGGGCCGTAGGGCTCGTATTTGAGGATCTCGGGGGCCATGTAGAGGCTGGAGGGGGTTTAGCAAGTGAAGAGAAGGGGAAGAGAGGGGTGCATGGGAGCGAAGCGTAGGGGGCGGAGGAAGAAAGAGAAGGGAAGAGAAAGAGGGTAGATAGAGGAAGATGCGACTCACGGACTCCCACACAACGTCTGCGCCATCATCGCGTTCGGCAGGCTACGCGCGAAGCCAAAGTCCGCGAGCTTGAGCACGGGCACGCCGAGGGGGTGGCCGCGTTTGAACTCGTCCTCGCCAGCCGGATGCAGAAGCAGGTTCTGCGGCTTGATATCGCGATGGATGAGCTTGCGGTGGCGCAGGAACTTGAGCGCGCGGGCGAGTTGGCGGAGGAAGGAGCGGACGACGAGCTCGGCGAGCCCGCCGGATGGGGGGTGCGGGTAGTATTGTGGCTGAGGGTGAGGGTTGTCGGGGGTCGGGAGGGGTGTGTACTCGAGGCCGTCGACGCGGCCGCGCTTCTTGATGTAGTTGGTGAGGTCGCCGCCGGCGCAGTACTCCATGATGAGGTAGATGTTCTTCGGTGCACGCTAGAGGAGGATAAGAGAGGGGTTTGATGCGTGGGGATGGTACGCACGATGATATCGAGGAGGCGGGTGATGTGGCGGTGGGATAGGGACTTGAGGATGTCGATCTCGAGCTGCAGATTGTCGAGCAGCTTGCCCGTGCCCAGCGTTTCGCGCTTGACGGTCTTGATCGCGACCTGCTTGTGCGTGTCCTGGGGCGCGGTGTGAGTGACGGGACTGGGGGAAGTACGGGCGACGCACCTCATTGTACCCCTTGTAGACGACGGCGAAGCTGCCCTTGCCGAGGTGCCCGGTGACGACGTACGGCTTGATCTTGTCCTCTTCAACGTCTCTGTCCATGATGGTCGCGTTCAAGTTGCTGAGTGGTGGCTGAGCGTCGGGCGCGCGGCCTCGAGGCGCGGTGGCGCAGCGCCTGAGTCGAACCGAAAGAGGCTCTCTGTGAAGGCGGAGACTCCGCGCTGAAAGAGCTGGTATTTGTGGTTGCTATAAGTCTTAGAACGCTCTAAAGATGACGGGAAGATGAGGGAAGGGACCAAGTTCAAGAAGTGCAACATTGCGCCTTGAACATCACCAATTATGCATGTCCTCGGACATCCGAGGCTTACGCATGTGTGCGCCACATAGCGCCACACAACGCCACAAACTAGAATCGATATCTTTGTTTCTTTTTAAGGACGACGATGCACTTGTGAACTGTCCCTCCTCACTCGCCGCCGTTCAACACTTCAACAGTGAGCGCAATTGAGCCTATCTATATCTGACACTACACAGTATCTAGCAAGCAAGATCGCGCTCGTCCATGTCTATCTTCCTGCCGGCTCTCACGGCTGCGAACTTCGGCACGGCCAAGTAAAGAATCTGCATCATATGCTCCTTGCCGACCCTCATCGTCAAGCTTCTCTCCTAGCCGATATTCACACCTTCTTCACCCACGCGGAAGCAGGATTGGTCCAGATCGATAATCCTTCGTCGGGTTCTGGGATGACTTTCTCATGTCTTAAAGACCAGTTTGGCCCTACAATGACGCTCGCGTGCCAATCACTACGAGCTCTCATGCGCCGTCAAGGCTTCGAATAGTCCGATTGTCAAGCTATGCACTCGATATCGAATATTGGCAGTTCAAACAAAAATACTACACCACACTTCAAATCTCTGTATATCGCAGGATTTCCGTGACGCAAGACTGATCGCCGCAAACTCTCGCGTAATCTGGAAATGCGAATGATGTATCGTGACTGGCGCTTCGATGGCGCGTCTTGAACTCGAGCCGACCTCTCAATGGCAAGATCTCACTCTGGACGATCCTGTTCTCGAAGCGGGCTGCGTTCGAGCAGCGAATACATGTGCGCTCGTATGCGCCGCTTGTAGCCTGCCTGTTCACACCGCAAGAGGAACCATCGCCTCTCTTTTTCTGCACGTCGACTGCGCCAGCTGCCTTCTGCAAAGTTTACTAGCGCCCTTCTTCTGTCCCCTGGCCAGAATCGGCCACCCAATGATAATACAAGTGATCTTCCCGTTCGAAGTCAAAGTCGCTCACGCCGGTACCGGTATATATGATGCTCGCTCACCAGGCGCTGTGTCGGTTTAATTCGTCCGGAACAGGAGCTGATACTTACCTTCCGCGTGCGATGGTAGGCGTCTATAGCAGCAAGTAGCTCGTCGTCGTCGTCCTCGCCTTCCGCATCCTCCACGACAAGGTCTGCTGAAGAAGCAGCACCGACAGCGGACTCTGGGCATGAAGGCGCTTGCGACCCTCACATCTCGACTCGTCAACCTCACCATCCACATTGATAGACGTACGCGAGGCTATGTCCAAGTATGTGATGCGCGGGCCTGCCGGAGAGCCAACAGCAACGCGAGTAGCGTCTGATGAAGGACGGCATCGAGGTCGCCATCAGTGTCGACTGCGGCTGCAATGTCTGCATCCATGTCGTCGTGCCTCGAGTGCGCCTCGCTGACATGTGGAGATCGAGCTGCATCGTCGGAAGGGCCGTCGACGGCGGCGGCACTATCGGCGTCAAAAGCGCTCTTTTACAACCAATACTCGAGGAGCTGGCTCTTCCGAAAGCTCTTCGTCTTGTCGCATGCTCGGACTCGAGGAGTTAAAATAATGATTCATCGATAACTTCGAGCGCTGAATATGGCAAGCATCACGGAGTTGGCGTGAAGAATTCAATCATGACTTGAGTCTATCACTGACAAAATACATCTGCTCTTAAGCTTCGCCCAATGCGCTTCACAACTTCGACTGCTCCGCCGTCTTCTCCGCGAAAGGATAGTCGGTGTACCCGGTGGGGCTCGCGTCTCCCTTCAAGTAGAACGTGTCGCGGTTGTACTCCGTCAACGGGAGGTTGTGCCGCCAGCGGAGGGGGAGGTCGGGGTTGGAGATGAAGTACCGCCCAACGGCAATGATGTCGCCCTTCTCCTCCGCGGTCTTGATCGCGAGCTCGCGCGTGTACGCGCCCGCGGTGATCAGCGGCTTCGGCGCCCAGATCTTACGGAGGAAGTCGTTCGACTCGCGCTCCTCGAGTTCCTCGTCGCGGAGGATGGCGAAGCCCTGCGCGCGCGGCTCGACGAGGTGAAGGTAGGCGAGGTCGGGGTGGCGGGTCTTGAGCTCGGTGACGAAGTAGGAGAATTGGGGGAGGGGGTCGGCCATGCGCATGTCTGGAGAAGGGGTCAGGGGGTCAGGAGGGGGAAGGTAGGGGAAGGGACGCACCTTGGAACTTGCCCCACGGGCTGAGGCGGATGCCGGTCTTCGATGCGCCGATGGCCTTGACGACGGCGTCGACGACCTCGAGGCCGAAGCGCGAGCGGTTCTCGATCGACCCGCCGTACTCGTCCGTCCGGTGGTTGGATACGTCTTGCTGTGCGGAGGTCAGTCTCTCGTCGCTTCTCCTAACTCGCGGCACGCACCAAGAACTGATCAATCAAGTAGCCGTTTGCGCCGTGGATCTCGACACCATCGAAGCCCGCGCGCTCGACCGCGTTCTTGGCAGCAGTCGCGTACCACTGCACATATTGCTTGATCTCGGGGATGGTGAGCGCGCGCGGTGTCTCGTCGTGTCCGGTGAGCTTGATCGGGGAGGGGGCAACGTAGTCGAGCGAGGGGTCTTCCGCCTTCAGCTCGGCTGCTACGGCTGCGCGTCCGAGGGCCCATAGCTGGAGGTAGATGAACGAGCCTTCGGCGTGGACGGTGTCCGTGACCTGGCTTTGGGTGAGTGCGATCGCCAATTAGGATGTGTCTTTACCCGCACCTCCTTCCACTTGCTGATCTGCTCGTCACTCCAGATGCCGGGGACATTCGTGTAGCCGCCGGCCTGTGGGGAGATGAAGGTCGCTTCGGTGATGAGGAGGGTGCCGGGAGTGCTCCCGCGCTGCTTGTAGTACTCCTTCACATTCGGGAGCGGGACGTGCTCGAACTTAGTGCCTCGGAAGCGGGTAAGAGGGGCGAGGACGACGCGGTGGGCGAGCGTCACATCGCCAACCTTGATAGGCTGGAAGAGCTTGGGGATTGCGGAGGAGGACATGATTGGGGGAGATCGCTGTTGTGAGTCTCCACCCATCGTCTCGCCTTTTTATCCAGAGCGATCGCGATGTTTCCGAGCGGGATTTATCATCATGGATGTCGAAAGATGAGGAAGCATGCGAGCCAGTTGGTTCCGGGCGCGGCAAGGGGCGCGGAGAAACATCAACCGGCTACTTCAGGCCGGATGTTCCAGACCTCTCGCGTGGCTCGCCATAATTATCAATCCCTTTGTTCTCGCTCTTTCAGTCCGCGGGGAACCCTGGGTAATCGTCATTGGAGAAGTTCTTCGTTGGCACGCTGAAGATCTACGATATATCCTCGATCCACCAAACGCCTCTCCCAACTCAAATCTCGCGAGACAGGCCTAACGGAGCGTCTGCCGCCTCGATCACTGCTCGCATTGTGAGTGGCTACATCTGGGATCCTTGTATTGAACTGAATCTTACACTCACGCTATCATTCTTCTTCAGCCCCGTTAGGTTTCTGACTCTCACTGTGCAGAGCGTCGGCTCGTCCCGCGCGCGCTGAATAATGCTGAACAACACTATCCACCAACATCCCGCCGACTCGCGCCGACTCAATACCTGACTCAAAGCGAGCGGTCTCCTCTCTACGTTTAAGCTCATGGTGTCCTCGGTCTCCTCGCTCTCTCTTGGCCGTCCGTTTCGGAGAACGCTACGACCCACCCGTGTACTCGAATATCGCCATTGCTGAAGATGCGAGTCGGCGCAGGTCCGGCATCGCCTTGTTGACGCTACAAGCCGAGACGACAACTTTCTCGACTTCTCCTGCCTATGAGACGGATTCGTGCAAGCACAGTGCTCGCCTATCCTATCAATTTATCTGTCGGCGCTATGATTTTCATCTACCGAAAGCACTTAAAGGACATTGCCGCGCAGCCGACGCCTCACCAACGACGTGAGCAGCTCTACTTCCTCGATCTCGATGTGCGCCTTCTCCTTCAACTCATCGTGTCGCGACTGACTCATCGATTCATGTGAGTCATGCATCTCCATCCACTCCCGAGTCGCAGCCTGGCGGGACGCCCGCCCTCCCTCAACTTATCCGGAACGCCCAAGGATCCTCAAGTCAGCGGCTCCGAAGGCCCGGCGCTATCCGACCTAAAGAGTGCACATTTCATCTTCAAGAGTTCTGCGGCTGTCAACGCGCGACACTATCAACTTCTTTCACTCCCGGGCACCTCGACGCCTTGTCGTTATGCTTCTCGTCACACGCTTTCTCTGGAGACTAGTTGTCCCCTTTCCGCGTTGCTGGTCCAACACCCTCTTCCTCGAATTTTTGTCACCTTTCTTGAGCGTCTTGAATGCTCATCCTGGCTCTAAACCTTCCTATCCTTCCTGCTCGAACTAAATGGCTTTGGATGATCTCTCGATTATTCATGAGGCTCGCGCGCGCTCGTCAATCTCGCTGCATCCCAAATGATGACTTACACGTGCACTTCAACGCCTTCACCATTTCCGTATATGCCTCATTGCAGCCACAGAGATCGCACAAGCAAGAATCGTCAACTGGACTTTTAAAATAGTGCGTGGAGACGAACATACGGCTACGAGTCTTCCGTCGCTACTCCTGAAGCTTCCTTCTCGCCTTTCGGTCTGCGCAGACCCTTTGTAATTCTCGTCCTAAAGTTCAGTTCCATTCGCCCATTGTTCTCGGCACATTCCCCTCATTCCTCCACTGGTCGGTCTCGGACGCTTTACATCGACCTCAAATTTGCAGTGGTCTCATAATATACACCCTCGTCCTTCCTAATGCGCCGCCCCTACGCAGCATCCAATCCCCTCACGGGCAGAAGTTCCCGTTCACGCAGTAAGTGTACGTCGCTACGACCTCCGTCGTCGTGGCCGCCCAAGCAGTCGTGGTAGCCGTAATGGCGGGGTCGGGAGTCGTAATCGTGGGGTCGACGGTATACGTCGACGCGCAAACGACGGTGACACCGATGGTGATATCGGTAGGGTCATAGCGCTGGGGAAAGGTCAGTATCGCGATGGCGCGGGGTCAGGGGTACGGTCTGACCTTCGCAGGCGGATAGATGTAGTCGGTAACTTGGACAGTCTTCGTGCTGTCGTCGTGGATGGTCGACGTCACGCCCGCTGCAGTCGCGGTGTGCGTGTTAGTGCCGGAGGTGTACTGGACGCAGCCGTAGTCGGTCTCGGTGGTGAAGGTGTAGTACTGTGCCTCGTCAGCGGCAGGCGCGGCGCTGACGCTGAGGGCGCAGAAGGAGAGGATGGCAGCGGAGAGCGAGGTGAGCTTCATGATTCGAGAGAAGAGGAAGCTGGACGCCGTCTGGGCTGAGTAGGCAACCCCCCCCGCGCTGGGACTTTATATCGTCAGAGAGGTCTTCGACGGATGCCTTCCGAGGCGGGCTGGGACATGATGAGCATTAGGATGTCGAACAGATGTCGAGGCTGGCAGCGCGCCCGCATCGTCGCTGTACTTAGATCGACGCCATGCGGAGGCGAGCTGTGCAATGTCGCAAGCAAGTACAAAGGACAGTGCATTCCCGCGTGTGCAGGATGAGTTCGCGTGCCCGCCGCTCATCAGACGTTCACAGGGTCACTGAGGTCCAGGGGCGTCACTCATTCTTGAAGAGGGCCATACAACTCCTGACTCGGGGCTCATAGGACCGGGCTTCTCAACGCGTGGCACGTACGGCTATCGTATACCTCGCTCGTTGCCGTCTTGCGAACAATTCTCCCATCCTCAGAGGTGCTGTCTCGTTTTCAGCGGCTTCGTCGCTCTCAGGATTGCCGAGCTCCTCGGGCAGCGCGCCGACGGTATACAGCATCTTGGGGTCAACCTTGTCAACACAATCGAGTGAGGCGAGCATTAATCCACTAACTCCCCTCGCCGCGCGCTCATCACGTCGGGAGGAGGGGAAGACATATATACGGATGTTGTTCGGGGACTCACAACACTGCTGGAAGAGTCAGATAGATCAATCATCTCACCATGCATGGAGACTCCGTCGTTACAAAGGACCAGGTAGAAGACGAGATAGGATGGCATAAGGGCAGAGCTACAACTTCTTAGCGACCAGTTCAACCCTGAGAGCATGAGTTAGTGACACGAGCACGACCGAGGAGAGCACGGGATGGCAATATCAGTAGGGGAATCGTTTTGAGATCACGTCCGTAGAGGGATCATCTTATAGAAGCTGATGTTTCGCATCATGTGCTTGGGAAGGTATAGGCCGCGGTAAGGTGAGAGATCGCGCTACGTACCGGGTAAGATGCGCAGCTTCGGTCTTCAGGATCGACAGCGAGAACCAAGTCAGAGGGCTCTCCCGTAGGCACGATACGCGTCGAGATATGCAGATGAAGGAGAGAGGAGGAGGAGCGGTCACCGCATTAGCGACGCGTTCTGCATGTCCTTGACGAATCGATCGACGAGGACGGAGCATCCCAAGGTTAAAGAAGGTCAGGACGCAGTTCTCTCCAGCCTTCGCTGTCTCCTGAGTACGAAGCTAGAGGATATTTGCGAAGCAGAGGGGCGCAGAGCAGAAGGAAAGGAGACACGAGCGAGGAGCACTGAGCGCCATCGATGGGAATGGTGGAAGGAAGAAAGGAGTGTGCTGCGGTGCGGCGTGGCCGACTCGGGATCAATCAGAAACGGAGATATCCGAGGGAGGTAACGTGATCGCGGGATAGGCTTGTTGAACTTCCCCCGGTCGAACACGGAGTGCGAACGAGAGCAGAGCAACAATGGTCATTCTATAATGCAGGTGACGGGCTCAGTAGAGATAGCGACAACAAATCAAGATATCGGCAACACTGGATCGAGGGGTAAGGTAGTAGGTAGTACGGAAGAGGAAGAAGTCCGAGCGACGCGTGAACAACAAGAAAGACAGTCTACGGATACAGGCCCAAGAGGTACACGAAAGATACACACATGTACAACACAGAGCTGAAGAAGCCGGAACTGCTCGTCAAGTCCCGCGCCGTATCTCTTCGCGCGCCGCCACCAATGCCTGATCGAACATCGCCATAGCGAACGTGTACTGCTCTCCAAAGCGCTCCGGGGGAAAGATAGAGGCAATAGCGAACTTGCGCTGCTCCTCGGCCTGCTGCGCGAGCAGGACGGCGTGCTTGTCGGTGAAGCCCATGTACGCCATCTGCGCGGTGATGTCCCGACGGTCGGAGAGGCCGGCGCGCTCGAGGAGCCAGGCGGTGGTGATGGTGGGGTGCGCTTGCGTGTTGGCGAGGACCTGATGAAGTGTCAGAGAGATGAAGAACAGGAGAGACAGACGAGGATAGGGAGGCAAGATGAGCACTGAAGCGTACCTCGTCAACCTGTCGCACATCCTCCTTGGAGTCCTCATCGACAGACGCCATCTCGAAGTCGGGCGTCGTCGCCGCGGTCTCCTCCGTCTCGCTCGGCTCGTACGCTGAGCCCTCATTTTCCTCCTCGGAGGATGACTCGATCTCAGGCGTCGCGTACCGAGAGAGCTTCAGAGCAGCGGCACGCTGAGTGGTACCCGGGCCTGCACGCTGAGACGCATGAGAGGCTTGCTGTTGGCTCGAAGAGGGGGTGCTTGGAGCAGAAGTAGAGATCCTCCAATCACCGACGACGTTGCGAGTCTGCGAAGAGAAACAAACATTAGCATCAAAGATATACTCTGGCGTAGTACACTCACCAGGGGCACCCTCCCTTCGCGTTGCAGTTTTTGGAGCTACGGTCCGTCAGCGCCGTTCAAGCATCACAGGAAAAGAAGAACACACCTTGCGCTCCTTTTCGACTTCGGCGACGAAGTCCTCGCCGCAGAGCTGGCGATCCTCGGCGTCCAGCTTCTTTCCGCGGAGCGCCGTCGACGAATGGCGATCGTACTTGCGCTCAAGAATGCGGAGAACCACCTCGTTCGTGGTGGCGAGACGCTGAGCGAGGTAGGTCTTGCTGAGACCGCGGCTATGGGCGAAGCGGATTCGCGCTTGCTCGACGCGGGTGAGTTTTCGGGTACGGGGCGAGGCGCTGGTGGCGCTGAAAGGTTGTCAGTACGTCGGAGACGCTCAGTGGAACATAAGGGGAAGACGTACCCGAGGACGATGGACCTATCCGCGACGCTGAGGCCGCGCCTGTACGGCCTGGGAGGACCGTGGGCTTGAGGCTTATGGAGGTGATGATGACCAAGCTTTTGGGTGGGAATCTTCGCCATGTCGACGCGAGATCGGCGGGTGTAGAACGTGTACGCGTAATAGACGAATGAAATATAGAGGACGAGGAGAAGGAAGGGAAGTCGCCCTCTGGATGCGAGGCTGAGAAGGAGGGAAGGGCAGGTGTCGCTGGTGAGGGAGGGAAGGAACCGGGACATGGAGATTGTCGACCGAGGCGTAGCTTATAATGAGCGGGAATTAGGAGAGGACGCCGCGCCAGCGACGATCGCGGACCGTTGAGCTTACCGACTGGTCGGCGGGGTAGACGGAGACGCCTATCGGGGGAAGTGAGGTCAGCACTTCATTGAACGATCACTGACCGCGAATTAGACTTTCCTCGTCCCTTGCTTCTAGACGTCTCGAAGGCCCGACTTCCGAGTATATATTCGCCGCCCGTTGCGCGCGCGCTCCCGCGCCTGCTGTTGAGCCGATCCCGTCGTGGATTAGGCGGGTTCTTGTCAGGATAAGGGGGGATGTGGAGGTAAAGCCGTAGGTAGCCTGATTGGGATCTCCGACGGTACTCTTGCGTGCCCATTCCTTGAAGCGAAAAGAAGCGCAATGGCAACCGTCAACGCAAAAATCTCTCGTAGCCTATACCCTGTTTAATGTAAGCTGTGCATTGTTGTCAGGGAGGGAATAGCACATACGTTACGTCGACTCCTTGAAACATTCGACGCAAGAAGGCGTCGAGGAAGTTTATGGGGCGTTCGGACCGACTGAAGCGATATGAGCAGTTCCGCTACTCATTGTAGCCATAGAGTTTTATAGGGTCTAAACGAGGGAAAGAAAGCAGTTAGTCATCTCAACCATTCGAAGTGTCAAGTCAACATAGCCTAATAGAAGGCCGCGCGTACGGTATGCAGATGTTGAGCAGAAGGTGCGGAAGGAGTCGAGCGCGTAGCGGCCGACGCCGGGGAGGTGGGAGATACGAGTGAGTAGGCAGTTCCTGTTGCCCTTTACGGGACTGGACTCGTTCGTCGCTCGGTCGCGATTTCCGAGCTCGCTTGACTCCTCCTTCGAACGGTCGTTCGACTTCGACAAAACTGACTTGTCATCGAAAGATAATGGACGAGAGATCCAGGCGCGCGAGAGGTCGACGACGCGCTTCGATCGCGAGTGACCGAGGCCGAGATGCCGGATGCATGGGTAAATCTCGTCGGGGGAAGCTGTGAGGTAGCATTAGAGACGCGTTGTGTTGAAGAAGCGGAGGCGACGGAGGTGAAGGACGAAGGGACGAACTTGGATGTAGGAGGTGGACAATGCAAAATGGAAGGACGAGGACAATGCATAAATGGAAGCACGAGGAAAACAAAGGCGCGCCAAACGTACCTTCAGCCATCTTCTCCGGCGTATTCCAGATCTCGAGCAGGGCATGGACGATGGGGATGGACTGCGTCCCGTGCGTGACGTTGAGGAAGATGGTCGCGATGAGCACTTTCCAAGGGTCGGCGGCGAAGGTTTCTGAGTTATGGGTCAATAAGGAGAACGACAGCAGAGATACGAGGAGTAACCAGGGAGGTAGAGAAGTAGGATGGACGTTCGAAAAGCGATGGGTAAAGCACGAGAAGCCATCGGAAACGCTCGAGATGCGGTTGAGAAAGGACAACAAGCGATTGGAAAGAAAGGGAAGCGTACCTTGAATCATATCAGGCTTCGCGGCTCGCAAACGCTGCATCAAGTCATCCCTCTCGTGCTCTGCCATGTCCATGAGCGGGTCCGACGCGTAGTTCTTGGCAAAGTACTTCGATTCGAGCGCGTCGAAGGGGGAAGGTGGCTTATGTCGCACGCGCGACTTCTTGGAAGGAGAGGGTGACACGGTGGGTCGCTTGGCACGTCGTCAAGGGGTAGAAGGTGCGGGAGTAGTGAGAGAAGAGCCGAAACCGGCTAGCGCTGACGGGCAGGCTTCGGCTTGAGGTGTGAAATCTTTGTCGACTTTGCGCCTCTTTGGCTGATCGCAGGGAGAGGGACTCAGGAAGCGCTTTCGTCTGCTCGGGGAGGAGCTCGACGGAGACTTCCGAGGGGTCAAGGGGGTATGGGGCGTAGAGAATGGTGATCGTTGCGTGATGATGGGCATGGACTTCAAATTGGGCGAGAAGTACCGCGAAACTTCTCCAGCTTCGACAAGGTAATGTCCTCTGTTGGATAGTTATAGCAACTATAGATACAGAAAGGCAGATAGCGCACCTAATGGTATCGCGACTCAGTCGTTCTGCCGCTGTCCTGGCTGCAGAAGTTGCATGATCTCTTCCGGTTGCAGACGGTGCAGAGCTTGAGCGCTTGCACCCAGCTGGTTCAGAGGTTTCACATCACTTATTGGGGGTCTCTAGTGGCGTTGTGTCATGTATATTCGCGCGGAACTCGTACATGGCAGCAAGAGGAGATGATGGTAAGACGCAAGGGACGGATGACGATCGTCGCGTCCAGAAGGGGAAGTGCGCTCGGGCCGATCCTGCCGAGTTCCCATTTGGGAATGTTCATTTGCTCCGGCGCTTCTTTGCTCCCGCCCATCACATCTTCTCTGCCTCCGCGCTCTTTCCCCACATCTAGCGCCCTCATGTCGCGTCGATCTCCTACAGGCGACTCGGTGGAGCGCAAGCCGCTGAAGAAATACGGAAAGGCGGCTGCAAGAGAGGCGCTTGCGCGCAAGTTGGCCAAACAAGCGCCGAGCAAGTTGAAGGCGCGTGAGGTCAAGGAAGTCGGTCAGAGGTGCGTAAATCATCTCTCGAGGTCGACGATGTACTGATTTTGCTCCTAGGGTCTCGATCTGCGCGTCCCAAGGCGACGTTGGGGACGCGTCAGCGCTTACGGCAACTGGACTCGCAACTCCCGCACCCTCTGCAAAGCGTACGCGCGCCGGCGATGCGCCCACCGCCGATCCTCTCACTCCTGCGAAGAAGTCGAAGGTCGATACGTCGGCTTCGACGACCGAGAAGTCGGGGAAAGAGGTGCGCGTTGACTATCCCTGTCCCTCTCACTATATTGACACGCTACAAGGTCACCAATCTCGGGCTTATTCCTATGTGGCTGAAGGCTCAGCGTCCGGAGGTCTTCGTGAGCATTACTACCGACTCTTCCCGCCTCCTCTTTGACGATCACGACTTCAGGGAGAGGCTCAAGCCGGCGTGTCGGAATGCCCCAACAAGTTCGCGTCTATAATCCCCTCAAGCCAATCCAAGGCTACCCAGTCTTCGCCGCCGGCTTCCCCACCATCGACGCCGTCGCCGCTACCGGCGACCACTCCTTCCGCCTTGGCGGCATCACTGTCGTCGGACTCGAACAACATGAGCGGATCTTCCAGGAGCGATACGGCCGTCAATCAACCACCCGCCGGCACCCCAAGCGGCACATCGACGACGCCCGCCGCGACGCAGATCAGTCAGCAGATAGCGGTCGAGAGGCAGCTACCGGTATATGTACGGCTTTCTTCCCCGCGGTACCTTGACTTGCGTCCTTACAACGTTTCAGTTTCCTTACGATGTCGAGAAGGCCCCCGACTGGCGCACGGCGCCCTTGTGGACGTACTCCGTACTCCAGAAAGCCGGTATCGACAAGCAGGGCGCGATTCGATATGTAAGGCTAGGGATGATCAAGGAATTCTTGTTCGTATTTCTTGCTCCTTTCTAAGTATTGTCTCACTGAATGAGATACAGGACAGCGTCCGGAGAGGATCCGTACGGGCAGGACTCCCATCTCATCCTCAACCTCGTACGTCCATCGTCCCTCTCGATCTTCCTCGTCTTACCATGAATCCAGACCAACCCGTTCTCCGCGATTATCTGCGGCGCCCGCGGTACGTCTCCCTCTCTTCTCGTCCCCTCCCCCACCCACAAACTGAACCATCCCCCAGACGCCCCCACCTCCCGCATCACGCGCACCCTCCTCGAGCACCTCCTCACTCGGCACGGCCAGCGCTGTGAGAAATCCCGCCTCGGCCTCGTCCTCCGCCTCGCCCCCGACGACCCCCTTCCGCGCCGCATCTCCGCGCTATCGAACGCGGGCGAGGGCTTCGTGCACCCGCCGACGGTCGACGTGTTCGTCGAGCCACGGTTCGTGGACGAGGTGCGGGATAAATACGAGGTGGAGGACTTGCAGTATATGGTGATGGTAAGGGGGCTGAGTGTGCCGGGGAGCTATTTTGATGACGTGGCGTTTGTCCGGGGGGCGTTCACGGCGTCGGGCGGGCGGTTGGGGGTGAAGGCGCGGTCGTTGGCAAGGGTGAGTGAGCGGATTTGGGGCGCTTTCTGATGAGCTTACGAGGATACTCAGGCCGCAATCAACGCCGTTGTCGCCGGCGGCCGCGCGTTCGAGTTCGCGACCTTCAAGCGCGAGATCGCGCGCCTCACGAAGGACGTCGCCCTCGACGAGACCGCCGAGCTCCACGAGCGCATCCGCGTCATCGAGTCCTTCGTCGCGCGCCCCGGGCAGACGCCGGATGTCGCGTCGATGTTCGCGCGCGAGCTGACCGTCGTCGATCTGTGGGACGCGGGGCTGTGCGAGGAGGTGCGCCTTGCGATGGCGGATCTGATCGTGCGGAAGTTCGTGGGCGCGCAGCCGGAGAGGGCGGGCGTGCCGTTGTTTGAGGACAAGGTGCTGGTTGTGGAGGAGTATGATAGGGTGAGTGGGGTCGGGAGGGCGATGGGTGGATTCGGGTGCTGATTGAGGCTCTAGATCTCGGGGAAGACCGCCGTGCTGCGCGATACGTTGGTCCGTGTCATGCGCGAGAAGGAGCTGAACCGGACGACTGTACTTCTGGATATGTCGGGTGGGTCTTCCTTCCACTAGAGGTTCGACAAGCTCGCTGACTAAAGCTCAGATCCCACGATGCTCACCCGCCCCTTATGCACGACGGCCGACATGTCTATCTTCCATCGCCAGTCCGCGATCTTGTGGCCTACTCACGTTCTCCTTCCCATCCTTGGACCGATCGACATGCCGCTCTTTGAACATCGCTTCGCCAGGCTGACGGTGAGCACTCTATCGCTGTATTTCTGCGGCTTATTGACGCAGAGTAGACGAAGGAAGCCATGGTCTGCGCCCCTAATATGCTCGTCGGCAAGTCGTCGAGCCCCGGTGCCGCATACTTGGGCGCGGACCTCATGAAGGTCATCTTCAAGTAGACCTTCGACGCCAACGCGTCTCAACACACACGCTCTTTTCTCCGCCGCTTATTGATCTTCTCGTCCTCGTGCTTCCTCTTGCTGCGTGCTTGTTACTTCATTTCTTAATTGTGGACTTATCGCCGCTCGTATCATCTTCTTGGCTATTTATCTGCTGTATCTTGCTCGTCCGCCTCGCTTTCTTGGTCTTCTCCCGTCGCATTGTCTCGTGCTTACATTATCTGTCACCTACTGCCCGCTCGACGGACGATCTTCTTGGTGTTCTTGCTCTGACTATATGTCGTGTACATGTGTATTTCTATCGTTTCTCGGCTTCTTTACCATATCTTGGTGTCTTGCCACAGCCCGTCGCTCTTGCCGTATATCTTCTTGGCCCATCGTATCTCACGCTGTACTATATCCTGCTGTCTATACGTCTTGTCCTGCTCGTACTTCCTGATCGACCTGGTCCATCGTCTACACCTAGCTATCCGTCGTCGCGTAGCTTCCTAGTCAATCAACCATCGTTGTCCGCTACTTCAGAGAGCCTTCGCGAACGCTGTAGCTGACCTTGAGGCTGAAGATCTACCTCACGACCGACAAGAGGTTTAGATCAGCAAGAAAGAGACTGAATACAACCAAGATACGAGTGCGAGGATTACAATGAAGTATTGTACTGTAAGGAGGTCGACATCGCTAATCTGTGTACGTGCCACTGCTCAAGCTCGATAATCAGAGGTATTGCTTCACCGCAACGTCTTCGCTGGGCTGCCGCTAGAAGACTTGCTCCTGCTGAAGGCGGCGCGAAGGCGCGGAGGCGTCTCCAGATCGTAGCTCTGCAAAGGTAACAT
>JAMQCK010000507.1:0-21045 GCA_024196135.1 Pleurotus ostreatus/Saccharomyces cerevisiae fusant | reverse complement strand
CCTCAGCAATCGGCCTTCAAACTGGCTGGAGCACCTTCGAGTGGTGTTCCACACTCCCGCCCATTCTCTTCATCTTCATCTTCAAGTTATACCTCAACCGCACCTTCGTGTACAAGTTCAAGCACTACGAGCCTACACCCGACGAGCTTCGCCTCGCCAAGGTGCACTCGGAGCGCGCGGATTTGAAGGGCAACCGTCTCGAGAAGCGCTTCGGGCACCCTGCGCTGCATACGGAGCTGTTCACGCCGATGCTGCACAAGAACATGATGCCGCTGCTCGGACAGGTGTATGGTGGGAAGATGGCGTCGCAGGATATCAAGATGGACGAGTATGGCGGGAAGAAGATGGAGGCACAGGTTGTGCAGGGCGGTATCAGGATTGCGGCTATCGACCAGGTGCGCCTTCATCTCTCAGGAAGTCTGTATTGCGGAAATAACTGACTTGCAATAGGCGCAACTGGAGTACGATCCTGCGTTATACCAGCGCGACCGCGGCGAGCAGGACTGGGACGCCAAGTCGATGACCTCAACGGCGATCTTGGATGCGCCGTCAATGTACAACTACAACATGACGGACAGCCAGGCGAACCTGAACGCGGCCCGGTACCAGAACTACCTCGCGCAAGGGCCATCCCAGTCCGAGATCGAGCTCGCGCACATGGACTCGCCACACGAACCGCTACTCAACCCGCGTGCGCAGTTCGTGCAGCACGGGTCGTCGATGAGCGTGAATACGCTCGGGACACCGCCGTCGCTCTATCAGGAGCCGATGGCCGCGCACTCGACGGCAGGGTTCCGGGAAGCGCCCTTGCACCGGAACATGTCCTACGACAGCTATGGGCCGGAGGCGGCGATGGAGTACCCGCCACGACCCCTGCAGCAGCAGTATCCGTCCGGCTACGGCAGCGACTACGGCGCGCCGCCGCAGAACATGGCGGGGCGCGGCACGGGACGGTTCCAACAATGAGCGCGGCAAGCTATGTCCACGCTCCGAGGAACCCTGCGCTCGACCCTCCCAACCGCCGTTCACTTGTCTACTACTTATCTCTACTAACGGATGTTGTTGGGCTCCTCGCGGCGCATTGCGCGACGCGAGTGGAAGTTAGTTGTCTACATACAAGGGTTGTTGCGCGGCGTGTGGCTGGCTTGTATTATGATCTACCCTATATTGGTATACTAATTCTAGGGACATTGCACTGCGGACATGCACGATTTATTTACCAGAGGCGGACCGTGTAGAAACTTGACATGTGTATCTTTGTGCTTGCGCAATTGTCAAAAGGCCTTTCTTTCTCCTTTCAGCTGCGGTTCTCGGCTTTCAGGGCGATCAAAGCAAGGTACGGTACGATTCTGGATGTTCAAGGCGAGGGTAGCTGGTATTCACACCGTCACTTCCAAATGTATACGTAGTTGCGTATACGGTATGTACTGCAGTAGGGAAGAAATGCAACGCCAATCCAAGAAAATGTATGCCAGATGGCAGTGGCAAAAACAGGCGGTTGCTACATATGCATTAAGGGGGAATCGAACCCCCGGCGGGTCGAGCGCTGCCCTATGGCAACGACCCAGGTTACCACTACCCCATTAATGCTTGTAAGGAGCAAGGAAAATTGATAATATATTCCCCCATACCGTTTCTAACAGTCGCACTCCCAGGATTCGGGCCGGTCGCAACTTGACCAGAACCGTATCCCGAAGCTTTTCTCTGCGTGCCCTCTTGGCCACATACCACGCTTTCCGCTTGAATCGACTTAGCCGAAAAGAGCTAGCAGCCCAAGTCCACGCAGCGTCTTGCGACCTTGCGCTCTCTGACTACCGCTTGGGCCACAAACCCATCTACTAGAACACTTTTCCGCCGGCGCTCCTCGATTTCGTCTCATTCTTAGCATTACTGTCTGGTCCGGCCAACCTTTCCCGGACGCATTGAATTCCAACGCAATGCAACAGCCTCTGAACCTCAAAGTAAACGGGACTGTCCTATCACTCGATGCCCCGGGTGTTGCTGGCACCTGGACGCTGTCGATCCTGCCTAGTGCCTCGCCTCATTTCGACAGCGCACCATTTCCCTGGCACTTTCTTCTCCACGTTCCCCAGGGAAACCTCCATATCCTCTCTGAAAAGCGAAAGGATGACTTTGCGGCTCTGCGCCATCGCGCTCAGGATAGGTGGCAAGCGACCAGTCTGCGCGGCCGCCTTGGAGCCTATGGCAGTGGCGAAATAGCAAAGGAGGATGACGCTGGCGTCGTGGACCGCAAGGTCAGGGGTTCACTCAACAAGTTATCGATGGAAAAGTTCGACTCGTTGTCAGACCAGATCATCGCCTGCGCGAACAAGTCGGAGATGGAGACAGATGGGCGGACGCTTAAACGTGTTGTTCGTCTCATATTCGAGAGGGCCACAGACGAGCCTCTCTTGGCGGAAATGTACGCACGTCTGTGCCGGAAGGTCCACGACAACATCAGCGAGAAGATGTCCTCGACCTGCAGGGCAATCCGGCTGCCGGTGCTGCACTATTTCGCAAATACCTCCTCAACCGCTGTCAGGCCGACTTCGAGCACCGTTGAGCGGACGAGAGACTGACTGGCAGCACGGAGATGCTCTTGATATACTCCGATTCCTACTACGCGGCAGAGAGGATGCGGCGTCAAGGCCGTGGCCTAACTCGCTTCATCGGGGAGCTGTTCAAGCTGAGACTGTTGACTGAGCGCATCATGCACCAGTATGTGCAGCAGATGCTCGGCAATGTCGACAGCCTCTAAGACGACAATGTGGAAGGCTTATGTGTGCTGCTTACCACGGTCGGTGAGCTCTTGGATAGACCTTGCGCACGTGCATACATGGACGTGTGCTTCACTTGCATAAGGGCGCTGTCGAGGAGCCCGTCCTTGAGCTCGCGAGTGCAGCTCATGCTGCTGGTGCGTTACCATATACTCGACTTTCCCGTGGCATTCACTGACGACCGCTTTAGGATGTTATTGAACAGCGTGAACGAAATTGGCGTGCTCGTCCGCTGGTAGTCGAGTCTCCGGCCCTTGCAGAAGACCGAGAAATGGTGCGTTGGCGAAGCTACAAGGCAAATACTCGAGCTGAAAGGTGTGCAGTGACGAGCATCGGGAAGAACTCTCATTGATTGACTAGAAATCGATATGAAGCATAGAATTTCGCAAATACAAGCCCAAGTCGACGATATCCATGTACAACACATTGTGAACGAAGGTATCTCAGTTTTCGAACTGTGATAAGCGCCTTCGCAGGCCCGAGCCACATTACCTGTCGAAACGTGGCCATGATTAGGTCACAGTCCACACTTCGAGTTCGGTCCAGCGTCTGCACCGCACCGTCTCGTCTTGATGGTAGACCATGTCTTCTCCAGCCATTCGGATGCTCAATGTTATCGTAGGACCCAACTAACGTCAGTCTTCTCACCCGGCGTCCGCTTGTCGTGAGCTGCGCATACGTCCTCGTGCGCGACTACTTCCGTTTCTCGGCCCCGATTATGTCAAGTGGGTCATATTGGTACGTCCGACAGCGCCCATTCGCTCTATCACTCGCTGATGCCTTGATGCATACAGTACTCCGCGCTACCCATGCGCTTGACGCTGGGGGCCTTCCTGTGCGGTTGGCCTATTCAATCTCGGAAGACTAGAACCTGCGGATGCTATGCACTGGATTGGAGCGTTTCCGAACGCACTTCTCCGTTATAAGAAAAGGTCAAGGACGCACCCGAACTCAACGCTGCACCGATCTGCTGTTCGCGCAGCTGACGATGAGCGCGGATCCAACCCATCGGCCTTTGAGCGCCTCCAAGGTAGACGCGCTGATATTTATGATGACCACAATTGCGGTCGACTTCGCCTTCTATGGTACGTGCCGAGTTGCTTTCCAGCCCTCGATAGGTAATACGACCGGTACGAACAGGTGTGCAGGTAGCGCTCTCCGTCTCAGCAATTATAATTCTTGTGTATGCTTCGAACCGTGCCGACCCTGTGTTTTGTGTTGACTCGGCCCTAGACACCGACACGGACCATCGCACTGGACGAAAGCGGCCATTCTGAGCCTTCTGCTATCCTCGTCGATATCAACCTTCGCCAACATCAATTTCTATCTCACTGAGTTCCCAAGTTACTTTGGGAGCGCAGAACGCGATGTCGACGTGCTGCTCTTGCGGCTGGGCATCGTTGTTACTGTGGCCCAAGACTTCAATGTACGTCCGCGCCTTGATTGACTATCAACGAGCTTGCTAAAACGCTGCAGTTCGTTCTAAGCGATGCTGTGCTGGTATGGAGGGCCCGGCGGTTATGGCCAGACAACCGTTTGGTCCAATGCATATTACTACTATGCGTCAGCGGAACTATAAGTGAGCAGTCATTCGCTACGCTCAACTGGCTATCTAACCTTCATCGAGTTGGCAGCATTGTAGAATGCGCATGGGATTTCTGGCGAGGCCTTGCAGCCCTGAGCCGACTAGAGAGCAACATCCAGTTCCTTCCTAGGTTCATTCCATTCCTGGTTACCAACGTCATTGCAACGATGCTAATCGGCACGAAAGCTTGGTAAGTGCGTTGGACTAGGCTTCGTCCCTCCACTCGCTAATTCACGGTAGGCAGTATCACCGAGAAATCAAGGGCTCCCTCGGTCTTTTCACGCAAAGATCACAAGTTGAGACGGTCCTCCTGCTTCTGCTAGAGTCAGGTGTCGCGTACATCCTTTTCTGGGTACATTCGAACACTTCTGCGCTGCTCCCTGACATTCACGCCAGCGCCAGGTGGTTGGATTCGTCTTGGTGTCTGTCGTGGTCCACAACCAATTTTCGGACGCTCGCATCTTCACAGGTGTCTATCACCACATTGCCGTATGTTCATGAGCTCGTCCCAGGTGTTGCTTATCCGACTCAGCCCGTCCAGGGTATATATCCGACTTGTGTCTTGTTTGTTGCTATACAGGGACCAACGGAAACGCTGCGTAGCGCCCATGTATCGCAGGCATTACGCTTCGCGAGCCCGGCTGAGACGCACCAAGGAGAATGTGGCGCAAACTCTGCCATTGATCACCAGCCAGAATATAGCATCGGCAGCTGCAGCATCAGCCTGCAGGACATGCACGCAGACGGTCCTTATGACGCATCTGTTCGCAGTGGAGAGACTACGCGAGGGCCGAGCGAGGGCTCTGTCGCGAGCGGGACTCGGAGCCAGTCGAAATGAATCACAGGAAGGGCTCGAAAATCAGATCCACGGAGGGAAACTTCGTTATAGGACGGGTACACTATTCGAACGACGCGTTCTCGAATTCTGTGTTCGCCTTTCCGCCTTCGCGACGCTGATATCGACGAATGACAAGCATATCTCGTTCTCACCTACCAAGCTGCTCCGAAGGTCGAGTAAGTGATTTAGCGTATCAGGAGCCGACGCAGAAATTCAGCACCTGAAAGGTTCGAGCTAGGTTGCATGAACAATGAGACATGAATGGCTGCAGGAGGAGGAAAGACGTGCTGATGTTGGCGGGCCGGCCGAACCACAATAGGCGCCCAGGACTCACGGCCCGAA
Source organism: Pleurotus ostreatus/Saccharomyces cerevisiae fusant (assembly GCA_024196135.1). Classification (NCBI taxonomy): domain Eukaryota; kingdom Fungi; species Pleurotus ostreatus/Saccharomyces cerevisiae fusant. The sequence continues at coordinate 15,503 of JAMQCK010000507.1, read as the reverse complement.
TTACCGGCCGCCAACCAGGCTCAGTGAGTTGACGCCAACTTGCTCACGACAGTCATGAGCACCCTCGACGCATTTATCACGCATTCGAAGCCGCCGCCCACTCCCATCGCGACCTCTCTCGAAATCCGGGATCGCGCCTCCATCTTCGTCGGGACCATCTTCCGCGCATCCTCCCTCGTCGATGTGCACCGCTGCGTTGCGCATCTGAGGCACGTCACGCACGGGTCGCGCCCAGCGACACACGAGATGCATGCGTGGCGCATTATGCAGACAAAGGCTGGCCGGACGGGGTTGGGGGGTCCGGATGACTTTGAGCTAAACACTGGGAGCAAGGACGACGGCGAGCAATGGGCGGGCAATAGGATCTTGAGGGTCATGGAAGCTCAAGGAGTGCTGGACGCGGTCGTCGTGGTCAGTCGGTGGTGAGTACGGCTTCTTTCTCTGTAGTTCACGGCTTGACGCGAGGCGTCCTACAGGTATGGCGGCACCATGCTTGGTCCTACTCGCTTCGATCACATCGAGACCTGCGCAACAGAGGTCTGTCAGGCATTCAAGAAGAAGGTCGAGGCTGAAGAGTTTCTCATCACCCTCACAACTCTCGACGATCTTCTGGCGGAGCTACGCGCCCAACTTGCGGAGAAGAAACGTGTGGCCAAAGCGCGAGAGGAAGAGGCAAAGGAACCTCATCATGCCATAGATTCCGAGACTCAGGCTATGAGCGATTCACCTTCAACCAAAGTTATTACACCTCCCTCACCCAAATCCACTGCAACTCCTTCACTTCCGCACACCCATGCCTCCGTCCCGCCGCCCAAGCCGCCTGACTATGCGTCCTGGATCGAGAACGACATCCCGCGCGCCAGGAAGCTTGTACGCGCGCGCGAGCTTTCAATCAAGGCGGTCAAGAATGCGCTGGTGAAGCTAGACGCGGAGAAGGATGAGACGAAGACCATGGCCGAAATCCCTGCCACATCAGCACCGACAACGTCAGATAGCGCGAGCCGCTGAGCCGTCCCATCTATCACCTACCAACCGTCCAGTATGCAGTGTTCATGGATGGGCGCTGTTGCCATTGGCAGGTTCGGGAGTGAGCGCCCTGCTAGTGATCAGCATGCCCCATAGCCTCGCGCGCACCGGCGGGACGATGGCTGCGAATGATAGCGACCGAAGGTCCTGGCACCCATACCACGGCGGGTACGCCATGCGCCGACCGTCGGGCATCGGTGTACGAGCGCTGTCCTCCCCGACGCTCATATAAGGCTGTCTTCCACCTATGACCGATGTGCTGTCTCGCTCAGTGCTGAAGCGGAATGGACGCGGGCCCAAGCGTGATGTACCGACCACTGAGTGTGGAATACGTGGAGTCGTTGCAGTACATTTTGGTACAGCTTGCTCTCGTTTTCGTCTTTTTTGGTGAGTACTCGTTGCACTGAGGCACCTGCAGAAGTTGACCCCCTACTTTAAGGCGCGCAAGCGGCCCTCTCTCTGGCATCTGTCGGCGTTTTGGTGTGAGTCTTGCGGGTTACTATGCTTTGCATGCGTCGAAGGACTTCGCTTATACACTCGACAGTCGCCGCGAAGGAAGCTCGCCGATCCTACTACTGTTTACCCTCGCCAGTATCTTCCTCCTCTCCTCCGTCGCCGCCGTCGTCGATATCTCGTACTACCTCATCTACCTTCCAGTCGGGTACGGCACCGTCCCGCACGAAGTGACGCGGGGCATCCTCAGCCGTATTAACATTGTTGGGACGGTGGCCGAGCGCTGGAATGTATGTACTATATCTTGCAATGGACGTGCTGGTCTTCTAATCAAGCCCTCTTTGTGCAGTATGTCATGAGCGACGCGATTGTGGTCTGGCGCGCGTGGGCTCTGTGGCCGGAGAGCCGACTCGCGAGGGGGGCGCTGCTGACATGCATGTGTGGGAGTATCGGTGAGCGGTGCAAAGCTTGCCGCGTTCTGTGCTTCAGAGTACTGAACATATGTCTGCCTGCAGTCGGCACCATCCTCGAAACCGTGTGGTCTCTACAGGCTCATAGCGCGGATCTCAACATCTCCCCCTCGCGCTCGCTCGCTATGCCGATTCCGTTGCTTGTCACCAACGCTGTTGCGACGGCTCTTGTGGGGGCCAAGGTCTGGTACGAATGCAGCTCTGATGACGGTGTATATATTAGCGAACTGACGCCCGCTACAGGTCCTACCGCCGCGATATCAAGCGACACCTGGCTTTGGGTTCACGAAAATCACAAGTGGAGAAAGTACTGCTTCTACTCTTGGAATCTGGATTCGTGTATTGTTTAGTGTGGGTTAGTCGATGCCGGGAATTCAGCACTTGCCACAATTCCTAACCCATATATGACAAGGTCCTCTACCTCCTCGCAGAGAACATTACGGGCACGGCCGCGTACACGCTTGCCCCCGTCATCGGCGTAGTGATCCCAAGTCTCGCGGTGCGTTTCTCCTGCTTGCTTCGTCGGGACTGCTTTGTCAATGTGCTGACCTTTTTGACTTCTATAGGGCATCTATCCTGCCTTCGTTGTCTTTGCGGCCATCCATGGGCGCTGCGCGGACATGCTGTCCATGTCCGACTCGCAGATATCGCACGCAATGCGCTTTGCGGACTCTGAGCTGAATGATATGTCCGGGGTCGAAGACAGTGATCTTGAGGGCAGGATAGACTGTTTGGATCAGGAATAAAGGCAGAAACAGTGGGACATGGCGAACAACTGGATGGCCGAGCAGTAAACTTGTTTGAGGCAGGACGGGTCCGTCGCAGCACCTTGCAACCTGCCGCGCACATCCCAAGCATCGTACAATATTCCAGGGGAGAGTTTATTAGCCGATCTATATACGTAGCCCGGGGGAAAGAGGACAGCCGCCAATCAAGAGGAAAACATGATGTCCGGGGGGCAGCGTGATACAAGGAGGGGACATTGACAGTACGTCGTGCGTCGCGGGGCGCGATATGAGGCGGGGCATTATGGGCGTCGGCTCTCCCCGCCATGAGCGTGTCGGCTCCCCGCGCCATAAGCGTTCTCCAAAGCCACGGCGAATCGGCGACAAAGCGCGGCTCGCACGGGTCGTCATGCAGGCGGCGCTTTGCTGATGATTTGCCAGGGTGGGGAACGAGTAGCCCGCTCATCACTTCCTCCCGCCGTACTTTGCTTTCCGCCCGATGTCGAAGGGAACGTACTTGTACTTGATCATGTGCCTGAGGATAGGTTAGCATTCGGTGGACGCGGATGTAATGTCGATAGCAGGAATACAAGGAGTGGTGAGCTAATCAAGGACAGGCCAGATGGAAGGAAGCAGAGCCGGACGGAGAAGAACACCCACTGAATCTGTCGTCGCATCGTCAAGAAGAAAAGCACAAAGAAGTACACGACCAAGATTGGCCAGTACACCGGTACGTCGAAGATCTCGGATGTCGTGCACAGAATCGCAATGATAGTCGCCCGTGTTGAGGATAGCCTGCGCGTCCGAGTCAGTAAGAGTATCTTCAAAGCAGGTATATTTGGGATATGGGGATGACGTGGATGTAAGGATCTCGACGTGTCCTGCGCAGCGGTACGCACCAGAATTGCCACTCAGGTAGGCGGCGGACGAAGGGCCTGAACTCATCGTCGCGCTGGCTGGGGAGCGGGGTCGCCTCTCCGTCCCCGCCGCCCTCCATGTCGTCCGCCATCAAGTCCTCTTGGAGGGATGGGTCGAATTTGGGTTGCAGGAAGGCGAGCAGGAGGTTCAGGAGGTAGATGGCGAGGGCGTCTGTGCATATATGTGAGTTGCATGCAAAGGAGCCCAATATAAGGACGTACAGCATACTGAAGGGGACCAACGGATGGATTAGCGCCAGAAATCATTCCGATCGCGGAGGCGAACATACCTATATACCACTGCAGTTCAGGTCAGCACAAGCACACATTTGAGCCGGTAGATCACGCACCCCTTGCGCAAACACTATTCTGAGCATGAACACCGCGAGCAGGCCAGCCGTTGTGAGCCAGCGGTGGAGCGTGTACGGCGTCCACTTGTCGAGCATCGACTGGTACTTGCGCTGCAGATTCGCGTACTGCGCCTGCAGGTTTTGCACCGGGGAGGCGTCGACGGACTCGTTCTCGGACATCATGGTGGCGGCGGGAGGAGAGGAGGGAACGGACGCGTCGCTCAACAGCCCGGTGAACGAAAATGGACCGCACGTGCCAGTCCCGGAGCCAGCGGGAGCAGGCGGCCCGCTCCCCCGCCTGCCTTTTCCTCCCATCCTCCGCGAGGCGGGATGTGTTCGTCTTCGCCTCCTCCGTCATGGCGCCGCTGCCCAAGTCTGTCGAGATCATTGCGGAGCATGTCCTGACGCAGCTCAATAACTCGAAGAACCGACCGCTCTTCGTCGCGCTGCAGGGTCCTCAGGGCAGCGGCAAGTCGTACACCGCCGACCTGCTTGCCGCGCATCTCTCTGCGCCGCCGCACGCGCTCCGTGTCGCTCAGCTCTCCATTGATGACCTCTACCTCCCGCACGACGCGCTCGTCGCGCTTGCCAAGACTGGCAATCCCCTTTGGCGCGGTCGCGGACAGCCGGGCACGCATGACGTCGAGCTCGGCGTACAACTCTTGACGAAGCTCAAGGAGGGTAAGGACTCGGTCGAGCTACCTCGCTTCGAGAAGAGTCTCTTCACCGGGGAGGGTGATAGACTGCCGATGGATGGTACTGGACCAGTCGTGCAGCCGCCGGTGGACGTCGTCCTGCTCGAAGGCTGGTGCACGGGCTTCTACCCGATCACGATCGAGGAGCTCGAGCAGCGATGGGACAGCCACTGGCGCGAGGAGCGCGTGCGCTTGAACCTCGAGGACAATGAGCTCGGCACGATGGACCATGTCATTGCAATTAACGAAGCGTTGAAGAAGTACGTCAAGTTGTGGGAGTTCTTCGATGTGTTTGTGCAGGTGCGTGCTCTAGCATCAGTCTGTGTGAGTGGCGCTGATCATACCCTCAGCTCGTACCCGCGCCCACAGAAGCGTCGCCGTACGCCGTCATATACAAGTGGAGACTCGAGCAGGAGCATAACATGAAGGCGAAGAACGGTGGCAAGGGTATGACTGACGAGGCCGTGAAGAAGTATGCAACCGAAGTCTACATCATCATATGTGCTGACCTCTTTATGCAGATTTGTCGACCGCTACATCCCCGGCTACGTCTTCTTCAGCGACGGCGTCACCGACGGTCTGGTCGGCAAAGTCGAGGGTGTCGACGTGCCCTTCAAAGCCCAGGAGGCACCTGCCAAGCCCACCGAAACAACATCGACTGCCGCTGATGCGCCCTCCGAGGACGATGACAAGCCCCGCCAGTCCACCCATCCACCAAGCTGGAGAGGTCGCGGCTTGCGCCTCATCATCGCCCCTGACAGGTCGGTGGTGGGGATGGAACACTTCTGACCGGTATGCATGGATGTTTACGCGATTACGATGGATGAACGTTGGATCCTGAGGAAGGACAATCTGTGGCGGAGCGCGGAAGGGATCTAAGGCTGCATTGACGAAGGACGGAATTTATGACGGATCGAAGGAAGAGAACAGAGCGTAGTGAGTTGCTAGACAACCGAATGAAGCTGGTTAACGTTTGGAAGTTATGAAATCCAATCACTCGCTACATTTCATGGAGCGTGCGGTGCCACCGACCGGCATGGGACCACGAAAGACGTCTTCCACGCTCCCGCAGGCCTTGATGAAGGCGCCGAATACTGTTCCACATCTCAAGGGACGAGGAAGATGTGATGCAGTATACTTCCGCGAGCACAATCGAACATGAGCCTGTTCGACGCGATCACGCGTCCCGTCGGCGCGTCGCAAGACCGACAAGCGCCGCGTTCCAGACCGGAGCTCTCTTCCTCCCTCCTCTCCTCTCACTATTCTTAGTAGGCGCTCGTCGCCCTTTATTATAGGCGCTCGCCCTCCTTTATAATACGTACTCGCCAAGAGCGGGCGAGACGAGGTTGCTTTCCTACTTTTCCTACTCTACGCGACTCGCTGAGCGTCCGTTTGCGATGCTCTCCTTGGCCATCGCCCTGCTTTTGGCCAGCCCCTTTGCCCTCTCCGTCGGAGCCTTGCACCCCTCGCCTGAAGGCGGACTAGTCGCCGAAGCTCTTCCTCCTCTTGACGCCAATCATTACCCGCCCGACGCTCTGCTCTATACCCGCGATCCCGGTCTCGACATTCGCAACGCCGGACTGGACACCCGCGACACTACCCTCGAGACTCGAGACACGCAAACCGTTACCGCGCTCTCGCCCACCGATCTTGCAGCACTCGTCCCCTACGTCCAGTTCGCCCGCGCGGCGTACTGCCCGAAGGGCGCGTCCACGTGGACTTGTGGGCGTGCGCGATCATCTCATCCTTTGTGCCTCATTCGATTCGACTGACTGTCCCACCTCATAGCGGCCTGCACCGCGAACAAGGACTTCGTCGTGACGCGCGCTGGTGGAGATGGGGCTGGAACCCAGTATTGTGCGTGGACTCGCTTTTGCGGCACGGTCATCTTTATGGACTCTTCGTACAGACTTCGTCGGCTACTGGGCCGCTCACCACACTGTCGTCGTAGGCCACGAAGGGACGGATCCGACGAGACTGTGAGCCCTATCCCCTTCTCCCCCTTGTCACTCTCGCTAAACTCAGTCTTCCAGCCTCGCCGACCTCACCGACCTCCGGCTGCTCAAAGGCTTCCTGAGCTCGTCCCTCTTCCCCGGCATCGGCCTCAAACCCCTGGTACACATTGGCTTCCGGGACGAGCATAGGAAGACGGCGAAGGTTATACTTGAAGAGGTGGCGGCGCTTATGGACGTGACGAAGACGAGGAAGGTGGCGGTGGTGAGTGGGGGGCGGGTTTGTGGCAACGTCGACCGACGCGCTTGAAGTTGTTGTTCGAATGATGCTCACTGACAATACGGGCATTGTAGGTCGGCCACTCCCTCGGCGGCGCCCTCGCCGAACTCGACGCCGTCTACCTCGCGCTCAACCTACCGAAGGCGCTCGAAGAGGCCAGTAGTAGCCTGACCGCGAATATCACGAGCATCCTCGGGGATCATCATATTACCGCGAAGGCAGGCATCTCGAGCAAGACCAGCAACTCGACCAACGTCACTGTGAAGGCGGTCACCTTCGGTAAACCGCGCGTGGGCAATAGGGCGTGGGCGGAGTTGGTGGATAAGCACGTAAGTGGGGTTGAGGTTTGGGGTCTTGTTGGCGAATGTTCGAGTGATAAACCTCCTCGCTAACGCTCGTCTCAGGTCAATATGACGCGCGTGAATAATAAGAGAGGTGTGTCCATCGTCACGAAGTTGGTCCAGAGCTGACGTGGGGTCCTGCAGACATAGTCCCTGTTATACCGCCCATGAGCCTGGGTTTTCTGCACCCGCGTGGGGAGGTCCATCTGCTTGGGCCGGGGAATGCCGTCGCTTGTCCAGGTGAGCCGAAAAGAGCGTGGCGTATGAGGGCGTAGGGTTGGCGTAGGGTATCCGAGGAGAAGTTACGAGGAACAATCGTTCTGATACTCGACCTGCAGGCAATGATGACACGAAGGACGCGCAATGCCAAGATAAGACCGTGCCCACTCTGCTGCAAGGCAGTATAATGGACCATGTGCGTTTTCTTGTTTTTGACTTGCATACGTTTCCTGACGATTGCCCCAGCTGGGCCCTTACGAGGGTATAATGATCGGCACGAACTCATGTGTAGACCCTGTGTAGATCGCCTTTTGTTCGCGAAATATCCGGCCACTGTCAGAAGCTCAGTATGTATCCATACACTCCTTTGTAGCACGCTCTCTGTGAAGTAACGACTGTATTTTATGGACGATCTACGGCAAACTCCGCGACAATAGGTCCATGTTTACCATTGCTTGGCACAATCCCGATAACTTGCGCCGCGGCGTTTGTCTCCGTGAGTCACAGGCCGATGAGCACCGAAGGGCGAAGACAACGATTGCGACGATGAGCCCCTCGACTTTGCAGGATTCCCATGTCTGCCTACGGTGCGATCCCAGCCCGTGAAGGCGCCGCGCTACCCTCGACGCTGTGGGCGCTACGCAAACCTACCGCTGATGGCAAGACACACGTCACCGTCCATCATCTCACCCTGAAGACCGCTCGGGAGCTGCCCGGCCTGCCCGAGTACCTCTGCAAGGTCTTCGGCGATGAGCTCGAGAGGGGCTTGACGTACCCGCAAGAGGGTCCAATCACTCAGGCCGCCTTCGAGGCGTACTTCTTCGCGGCCGATGTGTTTGTGGCGGTTCTGCAGGGTGAGGAGCCCGTAGATGCATCAGCCGTGCCAGGCAGCGCGGTGGAAGTGGATGTCGCGAAGGCGGCAGCCGGACGGAGATGGGAGGACTGCCTCGTCGGCTACTACTACGTTCGTATCTCTATTGTCGTTCCAGCCCAACGTGTGGCTGACCGCTCGTTATTGTAGGTGAAGCCCAATTATCCTGGGCGGTCGTCGCATGTACGTACCCTGGGTGAAGACATGAGCAAATGAGCTCACGCGGTAAATTATACAGATCTGCAACGCCGGTTTCGTCGTACCGCCCCAGCACCGCGGCGGGGGCTTCGGCGTGGTCCTCGCAGATACTTACCTGCATTACGCGCCGAGACTGGGGTATCAGGCCAGCGTGTTCAACCTCGTCTACGTGAACAACGTCGCATCCATACGGTGCGTTATCACTTCGCCTCCAATTGTGCTCGAGGAATGAAATATTGACGTACTTTTGCAGGCTCTGGGAACGCCTGGGTTTCACGAAAGCTGGCCGCATCCCTCGCGCCGGGCGTTTGAAGCGCGCGGATGGTAACGGAGAAGAGTACGTCGACGCATGGGTGTTTTACAAGAGCTTCATCGAGGATGGATCAGCGCCCGAGGGGTCGTGAGCGATTTCTGTGAGTAAAAGCGCACGCTCGCCGCTCAGGACCACATTAATCTCCCTCTGCAGAAGTAGAGAAACGTTGTCAATTGTATAGATAATTCAGAACATGGGCAGCACGAGTACCGGGCGCGATATTCAGCACGCGCTGATGCCTATTCACGGAGGTGCAGTGGCCTTCGACTTAGTAGGCTTCTGGTCCCTTTTGCGACGCTGCATATGTGCAGTTGGGCATGCGTCCGAAGCGCAGATGACTTCGCAGAGCGTCTAGCGCTTGATCGACTCGGTCAGCCTCGCGACAACCGTGTCCAGGCTGCGCTATCTCTCAACTGTGTCCTCTCTCGAGGAAGCTCGGCGCCGCGACTGCGCGTGCGAGGCATCGCTGAGGTGGCGTGCTAGTGCTGCCAACGCGCTCCAAGAAGACAAGCCACAAGCAATCTGTAGGGTTCCCTATCGCTGGGGTGGTCAGAGTATGATACTTCCTGGATATCTCTTGTCGGCCTCTGTCTTCGCGCCAGTTCAGGCTAAACTGCGCGTACGGCTATTTCGCCACCATCAGGTCCGGCTGTCGCAGGGCTCTCGACCAGCATGCGCCGGCCTCGATTAATCTGAGACTTTCTGGCCATCGCATGGTGCGCTCCTCTCAAGCCCTCTCGGCGCCAGTCCGTACGCAGGACCCCTATATCGTGGCCCCCTCGCGAAACCAGGCCTCAATATCCCTGACCCTCACACAACGTTGTCTAACCTCTGCGGGGCCACGCTAGGAGCAAATAGACGCTCCCGCACCCACCCATACTCCCCGGAAGCGAAATGAGATGCGTCTGCACTCGTCGTGGGCTTTTACGCGCGAAGGGGGACATGCTGCCCTCGCGAGGCGCCGCTATACACCGTGATGCCCCTCTTCTACTTCCTCGCTGATATCTGCGGGGCGATGGGCGAGATAACGCGGGGCAGGGGCGCGCGCGCTCATATCGATCCCCGGCGGGCGTCCCTTCTGGTCATCCACCGCCCTCGTGCTATCGGGTGCCCACGCCCGGGCCTGACCGTCGTGGGTCCACGGTGGACTCGGGGCAGGGTGACTGGTCGACCTGTCGGGTGGATTGGCCTGTGGTACCGCCCAGCCGGGAGGTGTTGATTGTAGGAGGCGCTAAAGAGAGAGTAGGCGCGCCACACTCGATCATGCAATGTTCCTCTGATCGCGGTCAACAGCATATCCTATCTGAACGCTATTCATGCTCCCAAAGCAGGACAAGGGATAGTGCGATGCGTCACAACTGCATCTAATCACATCTAGGCGCCCTGGCGATACTGATTCGAGTTAGGTGCATCACTTCATGATATGCAAGGCTCGCGCTACTGCTGTTACCTTGAATGGGTCTTCACCTCTTCGAGCTTCCATACCAATCAGAAGGTACTTTGCTCTGCGTTACTTGTCAAGAACATCACCGTTGAGAACCAAAGATGGCAGTACGGTGAAAACGACAGCTACGTGTGATCTGTCAGACCTTCGAGTGTGGCGCGCACATCTATCACGACTCACTTCCCTTCGCTTCTGTGCTCTGACTCTGTAGCGCTGGGAAAGCCCGACTCCGCCGGCGAAGGTACCCTCGAGGTCGACTCACATCTGTGACGCCAACACGCGCCGACGCCAGCACACACCGACGAAGATGGAGACCAATAGTAGTCGCATCGTATCGCCTGTTCGTATCGCATCGAACATCAGTGGTGTCGCCCTGTCGCCCATCGCCGGAGAACTGCTGCAGTTCCTGTCGACGATGGAGGCGGACGGCAGAAGATGAGGCTCGAGATGGTCGCTGGACGGGGACGGGCACCCGCACAGCCTCAGCTGAGGTCCTACCCCGGTGGCGCGCCGCTGCATACGACGTCAGTTGTTCACGGTGATGACTAGAGAATGAGGATGTCCATCGACATCATCCTCTATAGTTGGTGATAGTACAAAGGGAAAGGAAGGACCGCAGATGCTTGAAGTGAATGAATGGGGCGTACTTTGTGCGACGTCATCCGAGCGCCCTTGCCACCAGACAGTGAGTTCCCCAAGAGTTCGTTGCGGGTGCTCAAGAGTTCACGGAGGGTCTACCGTTCGTCATCGTCCAAAATAACGCTAGGCATCGTCATGTTTCGCGCGCCATTGGCACAACGGCGGACGGCGAGTTGTTCCGTGGCGTAGACGGCAAGCCCCGCCCAGAGCGCGCGGCGTCACCTAGAACCTTCGAGGGCTTGCGTTGTATCCGAGCACGTCGAAGCAGTCGAGCAGGCTTGCATTGTACTCTATACGGAGCATCTGGCTTGCTTTGTACAGATTCTGTATGGCGGCGTAACAGAGTTCGGTCGGCGTCACAGCATTCAGTTGCGTCGGTGTCACAGCAAAGATTCACCGAGAGAGTTCAAACGACGAACAGCCTCAGCGACAGTCTTCAGCCCAGCACACGAAAGCATGCAGTCCTCGGCAGCGTTCCCGAAGTCAGCCAGCGGTCCTCGGGAGCCTCCCGGTGGCGCGGTCCTCATGCGGGCCCGGGCAACGTGCCAAGGCTTGCGGTGCCCGTCGAGAGCGCTGTCCACACGTCGAAGCTGGGCCTTGCACACGTCGACACAGCGAGCTATACGCCCGGAAAGCCTACCGCCACGCTGTAAAGACCAGCCACAACGTCGAAGGGACCGGTTCCTGTCAGCAGCTGTCCACGATAGGCTGGGTAGCGCGTCTGCTTGAGCCCGGCTCGGGCAGCTTGGGGAGCATCAACTCGGGATGCGAGGGCATCAGCGGAGGGAACTGCTCCTAGGGCCGCAGGACGTCCGCTCCGGGCGCGAGCTTGCTGCGTGATCGACCCCAAAGCACTGAGTACTGAGCCTGCTGCGTGTTCGCTCCGGGCACCGAGCCATGCAGTGGCGGAACTTTGAAGCTTGGCGGGGGTCGGCGATGCGCGAGATGTCCACGGAGGCCGGGTGGGGGACAGCGAGTCACTTGGCGGGGGCGGAGGATGCTGGCGAGTCAGCAGCAGCGGCGATTCGCGAGGCGGAGAACGTCGGACAGATCGCGGCCGAGGTCAGCAGCTTCAGAGATCGTCGGGAGCCTGAGCCAGGAAGTATACGTGACTGGAAATGAAGAGGCCTGTGACACGAAATTGGCGCAGGTGTAATTCGCGGTTGGAAGAACGTGACTCATCGTTCTCGGGGAGCATCGACGAGACGGAGGAGCAGCCAAGGTTGTCGAGGAGCATCAAGAGCATCCGAAGTTATCGAGGAGTATCGAGAAGTAGCCACGGTTGACGTCTAGGACCAACGTTCGCGACGATCCCACAGAGAAGTCGACCTTCGGATGAGTCGTTGGCGTCACGAGCTTCGTATATGCACTTCGACAAGGAGCGTAGCTGGTTCGTCTGCCTGTTGTGAATTCATCTGAGCCGTGTATGTCGTCCATCTGAGCCTAAAAAGTTGCCCATCTGAGTCCGAGTGTCGTTCAGGTGAGCATTGTCCACCGTTCATCTGAGCCAAGGCATCGCGTTCATCTGCGTGGCAATGTCGCTTATCAGAGGCGCATCAGAGGAGCGGGTGCTGCGCGTCGTGAGCGGACTCAATGGACCGTGGATGAGCACCGTAGGGTTGTGGCGAGTAGTGGGTCTGAGATGACCACGTCGTAGGTCAACGGATGTCTAAACCGTTCAGGACGAGCGAGCGGCAGTTCCGACAAGCGGACATTGGTTCCGACAAACGTGAAGAGCGATAGACGTGTAGATAGAGTAAGAACAAGGGAGCACGGCGATCTGAGGAGACGAGCACGCTTTGTTGGGGAGTCAAGCGGAAGAGATTGAGGAGCCAAGTAGGCGAGATTAAGGAGTCGAACACGCTGATCTGAGGAGACAGATTGGCGCAGATCAGAAGCTGGTTCAAGGAGGCGCGGCGTGGGCGCGTACGACCAAAGAGAGGTGCAGCATTGTGATCATAACAAGGCAGCGACATGCACGTATCACCATGGTTGACAACCCAAGGAAGGTGCGTGAGAGCCAAGGACCTAGGAAGCGTGTGCATACACATCAAAGAGAGCGAGCGCGCTAGCAGTCTAACTGACAAAGACGTGGGTGTGGTATTGGGCATGTCGCCTAGTAGTCTCGAGAACCAGTCATGTCGGTAACATGGAAGAGATCATGCTAGCAGCGACAAGGTCACGCTGGAAGCAACAAGGCCATGGTACGCCGTAAAAGGCCACAATGCGCCGCAAAAGGCATGCAGTGGGAGTGTGACGCCGGGTATGTCAGAAGAAATGCGGTCTTCGTACGAGTAACGCGGGGTGTATGAGTGGGTAACGCAAGCGATACGAGTGAGTAACGCGAGGGATACGAGTGGATATCGCCGCTTTTCCAAGGATACGTGGGGGCGTAAGGTCTTCCCGAGAGCGCATGCAGCCCTCCCGACTTGATCCCAGCCCGCTTCCAATTGATGAGCGTCGAAATCCGGAGGCACACGAGTCGAAGATCGCAAGCCAGAGCATCAGAGCACGAGTAGATGCAGGCCACACGCCCCGAAGATCGTAGGTAAGCACACGCGGACAACACGAGGCTCTTGCAGGGACCCGTGCATCGCGGTTCACACGTTTAGGGCGGGTTTTTGCTGCCCGCACAATAACCGTGAGTAATGGGAGTAATGGACATAGCCGGGAGTAATGCGCATAGCCTGGAGGGAGCGCACATGTTACAGTTTTACGAGAATGGTGGCAAGAATAACAGGAATGAAGACGGGGCGAGGGGGAGGCGAGGTCGGAGGACATTTGGGCGTCGTCATGTCGGGCGTGCGTCTATCGACGAGCGTACGAATGTCGTGGAGGGAGCCGGGGCGGGGTAGCTGATGTCGGCGCGATGAACGTGCTTGCGGGCTGGGAGAAGCAGCACTCGGAGGTTCTCTGTGGGCTCCCATTGTGCACACGCTGGGACGAGAACAAAGGCCGCCTTCCTGATTAGACAAGCAATTGACCGGGCGTGTGCCGGGCTCCGGGCATTCAGATTCAAAGCTGGGAATTGATTCGCTGGCCCGAGTGTGACGGAGCACGCAAAAATTTCTGACGTTCCGCAATGGTTGAGGAGGACAAGGAATGGCCAGGTTCGGAGAACGTCCAGGAACGCTCGGGGCTGCGCTGGTCAATTGCTTGGGGCTCGGAGCATGAAGGGCCTGGCGTGCTCTGCGCTCGTCTACCGGAGGGCCTTCAACTGCCCGGAACTCGGGAAAAGAGCCGGTAGAGCGCTGATGTGAGGTGTTGATCCATGCGTATTTACTAAATAGAGCAGACTTGGGGTGCTAAGCGTGCGCCACAGTACATGTCCGAAGAGGAGACTGTGCTAGGAAGCGAGTACGTCGTCGGCGCGTCGGTCGGACGACGGGCAGTGGGCGGTGGGCGCGGGCGGATAGGCGATACGTGCGGCACATGCGTATTTCGAACACTGCAAGATAGGGGGGTAAAACAAAAGACCGCCCGATCGCGCGGTGAATTGCCGCAGGGTGACGTGTCACAGATCAAATTGCCGAATTGGGCATGGGGTGACCGGCTCGTGCGGGCCATCAGATTGATGGGGCGGTGCCGCGGTGCCCAGTTCATGATTTTTTCGGCCCACGAGCTCGGACTCCCCGGGTCCCTCGCGCTCTGATATATAACACCCGCACCTGGCCTCCGCTCCGACTCCTCTCCTCCTACCGTCGTTCGATACCCGCCGCCGCCACAGCTTCCCATCCCACCCGATACTCTCCCCGTGCACCGCCATCTACCCTCCACCCCGTCACCCCTCCGTCGCACAGTCCTCGTGGTCCCTCCCCATAGAACACTCCAACAATTCGTAAGTATCGGCGCTCCTCCATCCCTCTCTTCCTTCATCTTCTTCATGCATGCATTAGCGGCCCTCTATTGTTCATTCGCGCCGCAATGTCACCGAAAGGGCACAAACGCTGGTCCCGACACCTCACCGTTCATAAAAGACCTCCGCTTCTTTCAGCGTCCGCTAACGCCCCTCTTCCTCAGACGCCTCTACCTCCTCCCTAGCCTTGTCCCAACCAAATGTCGCGCGCCGCCCACGCCGCCCAGCCCCTGTACGCCGGCGGGCCCCCCAGGCAACCTCAAGCGCAGCACCAACAACAGCAGCAGAGGAGAAACTTTCAGGTCATGCCCCAGGTGCGTTGCCACGAACTCGCAGTCTGAACTCGTTTGCTGAGACTCCCGAAGACCGCGTCCGCGCCGCCACAACCGACGAGTCGTGCCGCAGACCCCTTCTACGGTCACGAAACCGTTGCTCGCTTGTCCGCGCGGTTCATCCACCACTTGTTCCAATGTCCGGAGCTACCGACTGTCACCGCGGACCCCTCCCAACCATCCAATGCCACCAACGCCGCTCGCAACCCGCAAGCGAAGTTGCCGCAGTTCATCGCTTATGCGCTTCACCGTACGAAGCTGCATCAGTCGGTGACCTTCGCGGCACTCGTTCTGCTGCAGCGGTTGAAGGCGCGCTTCCCCACTGCACGGGGCTCCTCGGGGCACCGCCTGTTCATCTCCGCCTTCATGATCGCGTCGAAGGTTATGTGCGACGACACATATTCGAACAAGTCCTGGTCCGT
>JAMQCK010000506.1:0-21049 GCA_024196135.1 Pleurotus ostreatus/Saccharomyces cerevisiae fusant | reverse complement strand
CTACGGCAGCTGGGTCTGTGCGCGGATCCGAAGTCCGGATTAGGTCTACGGCTCGGTGCGTGTGGCGACCCGCAGACTCGTCTATGGCAGCCAGATGATCAGTCGCGGCTGGCTGGGCGCTGCGCAGAGAGGAGCACGGCTTGCTCTCGTCGCTGTGATGGTCGGCTATAAGGGTGGCGACCTAATCAAAGCGGTGCTACTTCGAACGCGGCCGGATGTCCACGTGCACCCCTAATTTCTTCAACCCACCGAGCTGCACAGGGCTATCCAAAACTCCCAGCCGTGTCCTCAACCCCGTCAGGTCCCGACATGATTGACCGACTCGACGAGCGATGTCTGCATTTCGTCCTTGCATTCCTTGTCACTGCTATCTACACCAGACCATCGCCGTACACTTTCTTCCAGCTCGCCCGCTCACTCATCGAATCCCAAAAGGCTGCGAGCTTGCTAATCGTCTCGTCTTCCGCAGTCTTGAATTCCTTCGGCAGTGCAAAGCCCCCACCAACGTGCTGCTCCAGCTTCGATACGGCAGCCTTGCCGTCCAGGGCGTTCGTGCCGCCCGCGAGCCTGACCAGAGTAGCCAACCAGCCCGCGATGTGGAGGTCAGCAATCGATAATTGATCACCTGTAATGACAGGTCCATCAGTATAATGTTATACGGACATACAACACCGCCTACGCACCACCAGACAGCGGCCCAGTAATCTCCTTGTTCAACCGGGTCAGCAAGTTTGCGACACTCTTGCTCCAGAGGTTCTCCGCCGTCTTGAGGAACTCTTCTCTCTTCGCACGGCTGTCCGCGTCAAGGTCTGCTGAAGGTGTTTCGGCCTTGAGCAAGATGTCGAGCAGCACGCTAGTCGCCAGTAGTTTCGCCTGCCAGAACGCCTTGGTCTTCTCTGACGCATGATAGGTCTCTGATTGCGCGTCTGCTAGGTATTTCTCGAGAGCCGCCTTACGCCCCTGCAAGGTTGGGACCAATTCCTTTGCCGTCGTCTTCAATGAGGCCTCGTCGCGCGCGTTCGCGTACGTTAAGTTTTCGGGGGATGCATCCTCAGTGTACACGATTTCGTCCAGGATCGTACGGCTGAGGGACGAGAACGCGACCGTGGCAGGAGCAAGTGCGGGTGCGGGCGCGCTCGATGTTGTGTTCGTGGTAGACATCGGCGAGCGAGACTTGTCCAGAAACTCAACGAGCTTCTACAGACGCATGGTGTTGATTAGCGCCCATCTCACGAAGGCGGCGAGCGCTTACGCGGATATCAACGATGGCCTTGAAACGACTGTCGACATCCGATGAGAGGGTCTTGGCCAGCGGTACGATCAAGGTCGGGACAGTGGCTGTTGTTGTGAGTCACCTCAGTTCTCAGTGAGATCGTAGTACACACCTTTCGGGTTGAGTCGCAGGTAGGACGGTGAGTAGTTCTCTCCCTTCGCTATTCGACGCATCAATAATGATCGCCGCGCGGTACGGTCGCGCACGTACCTAGGTCAACGATCTTCAGATCAACCTCATCATCACCATAGCCCTTCTCAATTCTACAGATCGGTCAGATAAGCCCTCGAGCGCGCGATGGTGGGACTGACAGTGTTAGGCGAGCTACATATGAACGGCGCGTCAAGTGTGTTCATGCGCCAGCGCCCGCAGGAAACTTCTCACCCACGCATGACTCTGTAGAGTCCCGGGCATAGTAGAGCACGGCTTTGGGGACTGTCGACGCTGGAGGGGATTCTGCCATGATGAGCTGAGGACAAGGTTCGACCTGGAGCAGCCCAGGGCGAGGCTCTCAAGTTGAAGATGGGGTCGATGACGTTCAGTTTGATGCAATCAACATCCCCACGGGGCTCCGGCTGATGCCGACCAAGTTCAACTTGACCTCGCTCGCTCAGGCTTCTGCAAGTCCTTGTCAAGGTCCCATGTACACCACTAAGTTCGAAAAATCTTCACTGCTACATAAAGAAAGCTCATCTCATTGTTTTACAGAACCCAAGGTCACTAGCACCATCCTATCCTTTTCTGTAAACTATGCCACCCATAGACCTCAAGCAACGGAAGCGCTGTACGAGGACCTGGAATGGATCGTCAGACAATGGCTATATACTTCAGACGAAAAACGTACGTTGTCAGCGTGCCCGAGCCGAGCGTCTGCTCAGTACCGGCCTGGAAGGTCGTGAGGTACTGAGAGGTGCTGAAGCTCTGGTCCGAGACGAGGTACTGTACTCAAACATCAGCATCACATCCATTTCATGATCTCAACAGATACGCACGCTGAAGAAATCATACGCATCCCCGTTGAAGCTCGTAACCTCCGACCCATCCGACGTGAGGAATGAGTACACCTCGTTCGACCCGTTGCTGCCGTGGTACACGTCCCACGTCATGCCAGCGATGCTGACGGCCTGCGCGACGGGCGTCGGGTTGCCCTGCGCGTCGTAGGTGTACGAGATCGGGCCGGCGCCGTGGTTGGACATCCAAATCATGATCTCGTACTCGTTCGAGCCACCAGCGGTGGAGGAGGTGAAGATGTCGTAGGCGATGTTGACGACGGCGTCGGAGGAGAGGTCGGTGAGGGACCAGGACCAGGAGGTCTATACGATTATTCGGATCAGCGCGCCAAAGGGAGATTCAGGCTCAGCACGTACGGGCATCGAAGAGATGGAGCCAATCTGGCCACCCAGGCCCTCATCGAGCTGAAGGTTGGGGTAGGCCTTGACACCGCTGTCCGACGTGCCCTTCCACTCGAAGGTCGTCGTCCACTGCAACACAGGTCAACCTCTCATCCCAAGTCAAGTACTTCAATGTCTGCTCACAGCAATGGTGTCGCCATCCGCGGACGTGATGCTCGCACAAGTCTGGCCGGACTCGGCGTTGTCCTTGCCCCACTGGTCGAGCAGAAGCGAGTACTGGTTGTAGGTCACCACATCCCACTGCCCGCAGTGCTCGGTAGTGTCTGCGAAGTCGTTAGGCATTCCCTTCTCTTATCCTTCTTCCCAACCATGTCCTTCGCGAACACTCACCCAGCTGCCGCTTCTCACTCACGACCGGCTTCGCGCCCACAAGCAGCGCCGCGGTCGCCAAAACAGAGGTAAGCTTGACCCAGGAAGACATAGCGAGTGAGGCTTGAAGTGGGTGTCGACGACTTCGAAGGATGCACAGGAAACGAAAGTGGGGAGAAAACAGAACGGTTACCACCACAGCATCGTCCTCACCACCTTATATGCCCCCCAGAGGTCGAGATTCCGCCGAAGGGCAGCATTCCGCCGAGGATCATGCACTCGGGCAACGCGCTCTCACCTTATTCGCGGGCATTCGGACGTCGCATGCGCAGACATCTGGCCCTCCACGGGCAAAATACAGCACCCGTCATGTGTGTTGCCAGCGCGGGCCGCGACAGTCCGCGTCGTTCATGGCGACGAGGCTTCTTCCGCTGGAGACGTATGTTCGGCGATGGAATGCGCATGTTCGGCGTGCCTGGTTCATTATGCGCTAATCAAGTGGAAGGAGGACCCCGGTTAATGAGGCGACATGTTACTACGGCTTGTCGGAAATTTTGGGACTTTGGACGCCCGAAGGTCTGAAATAGTCGGATTATTGGGGGGTGGAGGCCGCCAACTTACTTCGGGTGTCGGAAATATGGGTGGCCAATGGACACATTTCAAAAGTTTTATTACTTGAAAGTCGCGGATTAGGCTAGCGGGCGCGCGCGATTGACGAAATACGACGTTTGGCGGGGTTTCCCGTTCGAATCGAGCCCCCGCCGGCCGCAGAGAAATACTGGCCAAAATTCGAATATACTTCACGTGACCGCCAAAATATTCAAATTCCCTTATAAGGAGATAAAAAGTCAAAAGTCCTCACGATGTTACTTAAAAAGTCGGACTTTGGACCTCATTTTGGCCAAAAAATGTCGGATTTTTTGTCCCGGATTTGGCGGTTCACCGAAGTAACCTCCCCACCTATTAACCGGGGTCCTGTGGAAGGCGGGCATTGCATTGAACGAGTACATAGTTCGGCAGGCGGAGATCCGTCAGGTGAAGCGAGGGGTTATGACAGGGAAGGACCGGTGTCAAGAGGCATGCGGTAGGAAAGTCAGCCTCCACTGGCTTTTCCGATGTTTATGCTGGGTTTTAGGCGTGCGGTGCGCTACGTGGGTGGCAACCTTCGCAGTTCTGCAATCATCAACACTTAAAGAAATCCAGATTATACATTGCGCACAGATCAGGATGAGGATACTGACCCATCCTCCTCATACACCACATCCTCGATGTACTCGACAAAGGTTGGTTCCGATGGTCGTACGTGTCGTACCACAACATTCGAGGTAGCCGCAGGCGCAGGCACCTCGACGTACACCACCCTCTCCACCTTCGCCGCCTCCCGCATCACCCACATCCTCCACCCCATCGCCAACAGTATCGGTAAGCCCAACACCAACAAACACACCTGCCAATTCGCCGCCACCCTCTGCGCCAGCCTTCGTATCGTATCCCTCACATTCGCCACATGGTCGCTCGAGTCGATCTCCATCGGCACGTCGTCGATGCGCGTCTTCTCCAGCAGGCCCTCCAACCCTGTAGGCTGCTCGGGCGCGAAGAAGCGCTGCGGGCGGATGTACGACCCGTCGTCCTCGTCGCGGCGCTGGCGGCGCGCGGCGGCGGGGTCGGTGGGCGTCCAGTCCATTGCCATCTCGTCATCGTCCGTTATGGGGGTGCGTTGGGGGCCGAGGGAGGGTTGGCCGAAGATGTGGGAGGCGTTGGGTCGGGGTGCGGACATGGAGGGAGGCATAGAGGATCCGCCGAGGGAGAGAGAGGCGATGAGGTCGGGCTCGGAGAATGTTTCTGCAGGCTGTGCGAAATGTGTGGAGGGTGGGGCCATAGACGAGGCGCGGGAAAGGGGCGCTTTGGTGTCAATCAGGCGTATTGTGGGCGGGCGGGTGAGGCGCGGGACGAAGCAAGATGCAATCAAGACCTGGAAAGGTACGTCAGTACGCGCTCAGGATGAGGCAGCTTTGTACACACGGTGAATTCGATGGCAGCAAGGACCCGGAAGTAGATGAGGGAATGTGACCATTGCGGATGGTCGAGCAGATGTAGGTAGTCACGTTGAGGCTTGAAGTATACCACAGCGAGCAAGCATGAAGACATTAGTCTCGAGAACCAGGCGAAGAGTTGTAGGGCCTATGCAGGTGTCAGGACTTGTAAGCGCCGAAGGACACCACAGACGTACTATGTGAGTTCCCCTGCCTCGGAGCCGGACCTCCTGACCTTGCACTTGTGCTCGCCGTAAGGACGCGTATGTGGGGTCCCAAGCGGTATACCATATGGAAAGCAGGATAAGGATGGGCAGAGCAGGCCACAGGACAGGAAGCTTATGATATGGCGCGTACCCCATCGCCGCTTCAAGTATGTTAGCGAATAGACATGGGGACATGTGATTCTACTCACCCGAAGTATTGGCAGCGATGAAGGCGAGCGTAGTCGCGCCATACATCATGCCTCGTAATCGCCAGAGGGCGAGCTGCTTGTTCAAGCCCTTCTGCGCCGACGTGGGACGCGCCGTCTTCTGTACGCGTTGCTTCCCCTTGCTCTCCTTTGCCCAGACAGACAAAGCATGACTTCGCGCCATCTGTTCCTTCTGCCTGATCAACTCTTCGACAGCAGGGGCGCAAGACGCGCATAGCGGGGGGAACTTGCGTTCCGCATAGGCCTGGTAATCGGGTAGCGCAGCGAGCTTCTCCTTATAGTCAGGACTCTGTAGAGAGTGTTAGACACGCGATCTCTGAGAGGAGATGGCGACGCACGTCTTCGCTGGGGAGGTAGTTGGATAGCATTCGGTTCAGCAGCGTCTGATTAGTCTGACACGTATGGCAGAATTGTCCTGCGCTATATTGTGTCGGTAGGCGGTCCTTGCTGGGGGACGCTATTGGACCGTCAATATGTATTGCTAGTCATGCATCTTCGCCACGCACCTCGTTTAGAGAACGATCTCGCGTTCATCGACTCCTCGTGCATGGCGGGCTCCGATGAGAGGATCTCCCCGTGCGCGTCGAATCTATTCCAGCATGTACAATTTCTGCATCTGAAGTCCTTTGTGTGTCTTTGGGTGGTATCCTGTGGCTGGCCGCAGAAATGGCAGGTCCGTGGCTTCTGAGCGCGAAACATAATGGCGGGTGGAAGGCAAAGCGACCGGTCCGAGCGCCGTACACTCCCGATCGTGAACGCGTCACGCACGTGAGCCCGTTGATTACCGGCGGCGTTCGGCCCGGTGCTGCGAGCACTCCTTCCTTTTTGCCACAATGCGCGCAGCTCCGACAGTGACAAGTCGCGCAGACGTTATCCTTCAGCCGAACTACTTCACGTCCGACATATATGTTGCACAGCTAGAGGAGGACCTGCAGAGCCTTGTCCAGGTATTTGAGGAAGAGCGCAAAGCACAACCCAATACCAGCCCTTTCCGCGTGTTCAGGGAAGTATGGTCTGCAGAAGGGTGGCCTTTCTTGCACTACCGTGTCTTCGACGCCCGATCGAGGGAGACCTTCCTCAAGACAACTCTACGTATATTCCTTCGTTAGTCCCTCTGGATCATTCTTAAGAGAAGCCAAGTCTCTGACTTGTCGCAGAGGATGCAATTGACACGACAAAAGACCTGATAGAGCGCGCAGTTGCTTGTTTTGCGCTCTTCACGTTTTTCGATACGCAGCCGACGGATTGCTCGCCTCGGCTGCTCTTCGTCGACCGAATATCGGTCGCCAAAGGTAAGATATCCTTCTCACAGCTCGCTCTTTTTCGCCTTACGTGCGTCTATTACAGACCAATACACGACCTTGGTAGAGTTGCCTCGCTTGCTGACTGGCACTCATCGATTGCTACAACCGCCCACGGCGTTTATACTGGCGAAACTCGTTCGACAGCAAGTGTTCTACATCTTGCCCGACTCCAACCTCGGGCCACACAACCCGAGGAATCTGCCTCGGGAGGTTTATGCGGATGCTTCTACATTCGTTGATGTCAAAGAAGCTGCTCTCCAACGCAAGCCTGGCCGTCCATCAAAACGCGACCAGAACCAACGAGCGAAGGCGGGTTGGCAAACCCTGGTCACTTGCTTGAACAGAACAACCGTGCCATCAGGCCTCTCCGCGACATCCACGCACGAAGAGACCATGGCACGTCCGCCCGGGTCCAGCACCCAGTATCATGCGGACAAGACGGCCCTGCTCAGGGCGCTCGACGACGACAGCGACGCGATGGCCCTGGTCGCCGAGGCCTCCCGGGAGGCGCTCTCGCGGATGGAGCAGATCCGGGACGGCGCGAAGGCGTCGGTGCAGGAAGGCGGGCTCCGCCGCGCGCGGGATGCTTTGCAGACATGCAGCGGTCTCCTCGACCTTCGAAGCACCGCGTCCCCGACCACGAGCACGTAAAATAAAATCTAATTTTGGTTTGATGTCCCGCCCATGGCGCCGGTGCCTGGTCCGAAATCGAAGTCGCCGCTCGTCTGCGAACCACGCTGCCGGTCAGTGGCTATACTTACGCCGGACGCCTCATCTGCTAATAGCCAGCAGGCTGTCCCTGCAGGCCGTTCCTTCCTTCCTCCCACATTCCTTATAAGCCTCACCCTTCCACTCGTTCCAGCTTTTGGCTTGCGCCATGGCTTCCTCTCCCTTTGGTCCGAACGCGCCGAAGCGCGACTACTTGCCACCGGGTCCAGGAGGACCATCCTCGCAAAACCTTCTCTCGTCACCGTCTGCGAGCTCGCTCGCCAGCGGGGTGACCGCGGGCAGCAGTGTCTATGGAACCTCGGTACGTCGTACAACCATTCTCCTTACTCATAAGCTGACTCGCAAATGACTGGTAGTCCATGCCGCGACTATCGGGCACCTCGTCCATGGGAGACAAGGTGCGCTCTCCTCGTCGCTTTTCGTGATCTCCACCCTCACATCATATATTCGAACAGTACTCCCTTGCGCCAGATCCTGCAGCCTGGGGCTCCGATCTGAACAACCAAGACCCCGATGATTTCCTCCATAATCCCGACCCGAAACGCGACATGCGCGTCGATATGGGAGGCACCATCTGCACACTGCGTGGCTTGGAGAACCTCGGCTGCCTCATCTTCATGCTTTCGGCAATGATCACATTATTGTGCGTGCCATTACCTTCGTCACCTCCTCCCTGCGGTAGTCATCATGGTCCTGGTATACAGTGCTGGCTACCCTATCCTCTCGCACTTCTTGGGTAAGGAAATGACCACACAAGGAGGTTTCAATCTCGTGCGTACACAATCTTTTGGACGTTATCCCACACTGAAGCATTGCTCTGTATAGGGTGGCATCAATGGTACAGGGCAGGTGCGAGCCGAACCGACCATTACCTCGCTTCAGCATACTCAACCATCACCCAGGTCCCCGAGATGCACGGCGCCTTCGGCCTCATCGACCCCGACACCCCCGCCGACGTCCGCACGCGCAAGAGCTACACCGACGATGGCGAGCTCCAGCTCATCTTCTCCGACGAGTTCAACGTCGACGGGCGCACCTTCTACCCGGGCGACGACCCGTATTGGGAGGCCGTCGACCTGCACTACTGGCAGACGAACAACATGGAGTGGTACGACCCGAGCGCGGTGACGACGGAGAACGGCTCGCTCGCGATCACGCTGAATGACACGCCGACGAAGGGGATGGACTATGTGGGCGGGATGGTGCAGACGTGGAATAAGTTCTGCTTTACGGGGGGCTTGGTTGAGGCGGCGGTGATGCTGCCGGGGACGAATGATGTGCTGGGGTTGTGGCCTGCCGTTTGGGCGATGGGCAACCTTGGCCGTGCGGGCTTTGGTGCGAGTTTGGATGGCATGTGGCCGTGAGTAATGAATCGCCACGCGTGTTATACCTCGCTCACATATGCTCAGGTATACATACGACGCTTGCGATGTCGGTACCGTGGCCAACCAGACGAAGAACGGCCGGCCTATCGCTGCCACAAGAAACGGTGACCCTGGCCACGACAATGTTCTCTCGTACCTCCCTGGTCAGCGTCTCTCGAGGTGTACGTGCCCAGGCGAGGAGCACCCTGGCCCCATGCACTCCGATGGGACGTACGTAGGCCGCGCCGCTCCTGAGATAGATATCTTCGAGGCAACGGTCTCTGATGGCACTGGTTTCGTGTCGCAATCTGGTCAATGGGCCCCTTTCAACGAGAGTGCGTAATTCCATCGCCTCTAAGCATCTTCTGTGAGACTGACACGTCGGCAGAGTACGTCTGGAAGAACACCAGCGACACCCTCAAGATCTACGACAAGAAAGTCAGCTCGCTGAACACGTACTTGGGTGGCGCCTACCAGATGGCCACCTCCGTCATCTCGCAGACGAACCAGGAGTGCTACTACGATGGCCCCGACCCATGCTTCGCTATCTACGGGTTCGAGTATAAGGAGGGCTTCGACGATGGGGTAAGTGCGCTTTTGGAGCCTCAAGGACTGGTCTATGCCATCTAGGACGTTCATGCTATTTGGGACGAGACTAACGATGGCCGTAGTACATCACCTGGATCAATGACGGGAAGGCGGCGTGGACTATCACGTCGGAGGGCATGGGTGCGGATACGGCTGTGGAGATCTCGGCGCGTCCAGTACCGCAAGAGCCGCTCTACTTGCTGGCCAACTTGGGAATGAGTGCGTTGTCACCTTACAGGAGTTGTTCTCACTTTCTAACGATGTGCAGGTCAAAACTTCGGTTTCGTCGATGTTGAGCATCTGCAGTTCCCGACCAAGATGCTGGTAGAGTGCGTGAAGATGCCGTCGTCGGTGACCCTCAACTGACTTTATTCTCAGCTACATCCGCGTGTATCAGAGGAGCGACGCTATCAAGTAAGGGCTGCCCCCTGCCGTGATGGGACTAAACTAACTTTGCCACAAAAGCATTGGCTGCGACCCAGAAAACTTCCCTACTGCCGCGTACATCGCGAAGTTCCCGGAGGCGTACACAGTACGTTGCATCATTCATATATATGGTGGCGACGCGCTGACAGGAATGCACAGAATCCCAACTTGACAACCTGGCATGACGACTATGGACAAGTCATCCCCAAGAACAGGTGCGTGCGCAAGCCTTCCGAGGTTGCGATGTCTAACCCAATATGCAGCTTCCTCGACGAGTGCTAGACTGCTTGCTGCCATCGCTAGAGTGTGAATATGGACATTTGGATATTCTGGATCAGGACTAGAAGGACGGGGGCTATGGGCCTTTGGTAGGCTCGAACATCCGCTTCGCACGAATCGGGCAAGCTGAGTCGTGCGAAGCGGCTGGTAGCATCAAAGCGTCACACGGCAGGGTCACGAAAGTGTGACTCTGACTTAGGGAAATTTCGCAACGCGGTCGCACCAACCAGCGTGGTTGGCCTCCGTTCAGAGTTTGATAACACAGCCTAGTCAGTAGTGATGTTAGACAGTGCATATATTTTAGATAGACCTAAATTAGCCCTCTAGATCATCCATCTCATCACCTGTACCATCTGCACCATCACCCTCTTCCTCCTCGTCCTCGCTCTCATCCCCTTCATCGTTGTCCAGATCCAGATCATCAAGATCCAGGGCGACATCCTCCTCCTCAATGACCAGAAGAGTAGGTTCCTCGTCTTCTGTCAAGACACGCTCGAGTTCACCTTCGCCATCCTCGGAGTCTGCATCTGTGTCCTCGGACTCCGTGTCTGTGTCGGAGTCCGAGTCAGCAGAAGTCGGACCGGGGACAGCGCTCGCAGCAGCTGCTGGCGTTCCCGTGCTAGCGACGAGTTGATGGGGGTGTTGGCCGACAAGGGGTGCGCGACGACGGCGTCTCTGCAATCGGGTGAATGAAGCATTGTATTCATTGAGTGGGGACGTCGCGTTGTCGGTCAACATCTGGAGCCCCGCACCCATAATATCCTTTGCGGGTGTATCATCGTCATCGAGAACCCGACCGGGCGTAACTCGGTAGACATCGTGCTCATTGAGGCTCTTCATAAGCTCCGCGATATCGGCCGTAAGGTCAGCAGGTGCGTGGCGCGTACCCTGCGACTGAGCACCGAGCACGTTGTTCATTGTTTTGGCCAGCTGACGGAGGACGTTCGCGCAAGGTGCAACGACACCAAGCCACTCCCATGATGAGTTGCTTCCGTGCGCGCGATAGAATATCTAGACAGCACCACGTAAGGAGTCAGAACGAAGAGTCGTGTTGGTCACGCCTACCTTGATCCAGAAATTGAGGTGCTCCTGCATCAAGTCCACCTCGACGAACGCGTTCTTCTTCCCTGTTGGATTGACGAGCCAGTTGTCGGTGATGATCCGCCTAAGCAACACCTGAGTACAGTCCAGCAGGATAAGCAAACGAAATCAACCTACGCGAGTGCTGGTGGCCAGACCTTCTGGACATTGTGTATGATATGAAGCATCTCGTGTGCATACTTCGTCCTGCCGTTGCCGCGAAAGCTCAATGCCCATGCCTTGAGCACAAGCAAAACACGCCCAGAGTCGCCCGCCTTGATAGCGTCTGTGTATTCGCGCGAGATCAGCGCATCGCGCATGAATAGAACAGCATTTTCGAAGACCATGTCGCCCTGGGTTGCGCGAAAGCCTGCATCAGGAGCTTGGTAAGGGATACCTGCCTCCACAGCTGCTACTTTGGCGGCGTTCTCGGCTGCGGCAGCCTCAGCATAGCGCTCGGAGCGTAGATCGTCCACCTTTCGTGCGTCCGCATACTCGTCAAATATCTTTTCCGCATCGCTCTTGAGCTGCGCAAAGCTAGTAAGGTTGCGAGCATACTCTTCGAGGCTGGGAGCACCCGAGACAAGGAGAAGGCAGTGAAGGATTCGGGAGTAAAGTGAGACGAAGATGAGGTCACGGCAGGTGCGGTAGTTGGGTAGAGAGGTCAAGGTGATGGGGAGACGGTGAAGGCGCGTGTTGTGGAACCACAGACTCCCGGGGTTGCGAGCGCCACTGTTGGGCTTCCCGAAATGCGTAAAGAGCAACCCATGCGCGTCAGCAATCTTGCCGTGGAAGAGGCCGGGCATCCAGGCGCCCCAGAAGTATCCTGCGAGTCCTGCTTCCTGGCCGGCACGAATGTTGACGAGCGCTCGAATGCGCGCTTGCGATAGCTGGTCTCCGGCAAAGATCAGAACATGCTTGTTGAACCAGGCTTGGGTTTGGACCTGCAGCTCCTCGATGGTAGCCTCGATGACCTGTCCGTTGCCGAGAATTGTTGACTCGTCAATCTCCATGGCAGGAAGAGGGTGGATGGGCGTCTGATGCACGGCGATCTGGCGAGAGGTTGTTGGCTGCGCTGCATTGACATCTTGGGCAAAAGACTTTAAGCCAGGTCCACCATACACGACAATAACGCGCAGGATTGTATGGACAAGGCATTCTCTGAAAGTCGCAGCCTCGCTGGCGGTGTGAAGAATGTCATCTAGCGCGAGGGGAGTAGCTGAATCGAATGACTTTTGCAAGTCCTCAACACGCATGTTCTCCGCAGCCGCATTGTGCAGAGGCCAGATCGTTGCGCAAGTTCCGTTCTCCTGAGCATCTGGAGGGGATGGATGAGCAAAGCCATCAGTCAAGTAGAGCGGGTACAGACCTGTACGTCCTACAACTTGTTCGGCAGCTCGGAAAACCATGTTGATGTTGTCGTAGACTGTTGCGTACAAGCCAGTAGAGGCCACGCGCCGTGCGGCAGCTCGCATGGATTCGGACAGGGTACGAAGAGTGCCAGGCCGCGTGAAATACGACTTGACCTGCGTACCAGCGCCATCAGCACCCTTCTTCGTATATTCTCGCCGTGCCCCGCCCTTGCCAATGATGCCCGAGTAGCTCTCGGTTACGCCGAGGTGCGACATGACCTCGATTGGCTGCCGCTGACTGCCACTCGCATACAAGTACAGCCCGAGAGCCTTCTTCCCAAGATTGTTGGCATAGCTGTACTCGCCTAGGAGCTGCAGCATCGTATTGGTGACGATGAGCGTCTTCCGAGCGGCACGGGCAACGCTCAACATCCCTGGCTTGAGGTGCCATGGCGCAGTCGCAAATGCCTTGAAGATGCGCAGCGATACTCCAGCCAGAGAAGCGAAGTGCGTGTGGATTTTCGAAAGGTTGAAGCGGGCGAGGAAGTGGGAGTCGATGGGCACTTTGGAGCCATGATAGACTCCGGATGTGCTAAGCGCGCGTGCCTCTGCACGAACGATGTCGACGGTATGATCGACAGCCCAGTTGGACACCTCTTCTCTGACTGCGGGAGTCGCGCCAGGACCTGTCCAAAGGTCGAGAAAGAGCCGCGCAGATGATGCACGACCACCGAAAAGACCGAGCCAGCGCGCTTCGCCTCGCTTGTTCTTGGGATCGGATGCATGGACTACAAGCTCATGGAGTGAGCTCCCAGCCTCACGAATCGACACAAGGAGTCCATCGTTGCGCTTGCGCAGTGCCTCGGCAGCCTCTTCTGCCCTTCGTTGGCGCTCTTCTTGGGCAGCAAGTCGCGCAGCGGCCATAGTATTTGACCTGGCCTTCTGCCCCTTGCGCCTCGAGCTTGCTGCCTTTGCAGGACGCGTTGCCCCAGCCTTGCCCGGGCTCGACTTCTCAAAGTCCGGCTCGCTGCTCAACGGAGGAAGTGCCGCTTCGGTCACGCGCTGCGAGCCAGGAGGTGGCATCTGCGAGCGGGTGAGGGGCAGCGAGAGGCCTAGGACGGCAGTGACCAGGCGTGGTCGGACAGGTGTGTGGGGTGGGGTGCACTCGTGCATTGATGTGGTGCTACCGGCGTCGACATCGTGTTCTACATCGTTCTCCTCTTCCCCTAGACCATCTTCCTCCTCATCCTCACTTTCCTCGGTGAACACGTTGGACTCGTCGTTATTGTCTCCATGCTCCGAGTCCTCGTCATCTGATATGTCGCTGTTGTCGCTGTTGTCACTGTCGTCCTCTATATCCTCGTCGTTCTCCTGCATCTCATCATTGAGCTGGTCATTGCTGTCGACATTGTTGCGTAAGCCATCGTTGTAGGCTGTGATATCCTCGCGGACAGTCTGTGCGCTCCTCCGTGATCTGCGGTGCTCGCCGCGCTCGTGAGACAGAGTTGGCGAGGGAAGTGGTGAGGGCGAGGATGGGAGGCTACTGGGTGGGAGGGGCGAAGTCATTGGTCAAGGGGAAGGAAAAGCGGAAGTGATCGAGAGCTCACCAGTGGCGGTGAAGGCATTTGCTCCCGCCGCCCCCTTATCATCCACCATGTCGCTACCTCTACCGACCCAAGGGCGGGAGACACCGGCAGAGCCTCCTATAGCGCCATCAGCTCGAGCCGCACGTCCTAACCGCATGCCACTCACAGCAGAAGCGCTCGGCGGGCTTTCTGAGGTCCTAACGGCGTCATTTGGCTATGAGCCGCGCGAGTTCCAGACCAGAGCGATAAGTGCTCAGTTGCAGCGCAAGGATGTCATCGTACACGCTGGGACGGGCTTTGGCAAGACTGCAATTGCTGCAGGCCCGCATTACCACGACAGCGCGAAGGGCGGGGTCACCCTGATGATCTCGCCACTCATTGCCTTACACGACGAGCAGGTGAGCATAAGCTACAGTATAGATTATGTGAACTCACCCCTTGAAGGTCGAAACCTTTCAAAGCGAGTTCAAGCTCACAGCAACTGCTGTCAACAGCAGTCACGGCGGCTGTAGAAAGGAGAAGCTCCAAGTCAGTGATATTCACGCTTCAGAAGGAGCCAAGCTCACCTTTGCATAGGAGATCGTGGCGGGGAAGCACCAGATCGTGCTCATATCTCCCGAGATGTGCCTCTCGCGCCGGTTCACGCGGGAGGTTTTGCAGAACCCGGAATTTGGCGCGAGGGTTCTCTCGGTCGTCGTTGATGAGGCGCACGTTGTCTCGCACTGGGGTGCCCAGTTTCGCAAGAAGTATGGGCAGCTCGGGCAGATCCGAGCATTCCTTCCTCGACGAACGCCCATCGTGGCCTTGTCCGCAACATTGTCCGCGCGTATTCGAGACGATGTTCTGGCCAAGCTTCAATTCCACAAAACGGACTTCGTCAGCATCGATGTGGGTAATGACAGGCCAAACGTCTCACTGGTGGTTCGTGCTATGCAGCACCCCATGAACACATACGCCGACCTCGACTTCGTAATCCCATCCTCTGTCACAGAGGTCAGCGACATCAAGAAGACCTTTATCTACGCGGACAACATACAGAGTGGAATCGAGATCGAGGACCATCTTGAAGATCTCCTTCCGCCTGATCTTCAGTCGCGCGGCATCATTCGCCCATACAATGCTGCGTTCTCCAAAGATTATCGCAGCGAGGTCATGCGCCTCTTCAGAGAAGGTGTCGTGCGTGTTCTCGTATGCACAGATGCTGCAGGAATGGTCAGCTAGTGTCGCTGCTGTAAAATGCCCATGCTCACCAGCACCACTAGGGATGCAATATACCGGACATCGATGTCGTGGTCCAATGGAAGCTAACGTCATCCCTGTCCTCCTTCGTCCAGCGCGCCGGACGAGCGGCACGAGGTCGGGATCGTGTTGGCCTTGCTGTGCTTCTGGTCGAACCATCAGCGTTCCTCGTCGACTTATTGCAGCCGACGACGTCTATGGACACCGCTATCAGCAGTGGAAAGGGTAAGAAACACGGCAGGAAGGGGCAGAAGCACGGAAAACGCACGAAGAAGGTTGCTATTGCTCGAGGCCTATTCCGAGGCGCAGCAGACGCCAAACACGACGCCGTTTTTGTGCGCGAGCAGCCCCCGCTTGACTGGGCTTCCGACAATGAGAATCTCCTTGTATTCGTGCAGACTGGCATCTGCCGTCGCGCGGTGTTGACGGAGATCTACAAGAACCAGCCACCGAGTGAGTACATAATGTTTAGAGGCGCGTCTGGCGACAGTGCTTACCTACGTGCAGATCCGACCGTCCGCTGTTGCGACTTATGCGACAGTACCTTGCTCGATGCTGTCCGCCCGGGCAGACCGGCTACTACAACGCGTCAGACAAAGGTCAAGCGTGGAATCCCTCACACACCAGTTCAGCAGAAATTGCTTCAGTGGCGTCGGGCCGTCGTAGCGCGAGACTTTCCACACTCCCTGTTCGGAGGGTCAGCATTCCTGAAGGATGATACGGTCGAGTTACTTGCCTCGGTGGGGTCATTCGACACCGAAGCGCGCCTCGCAAAGGTCCTCGGCAGCCAGTGGAAGTGGTACAAGACCCATGGGCAGGAGCTCTTCGGTATCCTGAAATCGTTCAGCATTCCTTTCATCGCACTTCCCGGAAAAAACGCGGCGCGCGGGAAGAAGCGCGTTAACGCACCATCGACAGATGAAGCCCCACGAGAGGCCCCCAACCCGCCAGTTGCGCGCGAACCCTCGCCCGCGCAGATGGCGAACCACACCGCTGATCCGAATGCGCCTTCATCAGCAGTCGAGCCCGACCTCCACTTCAGCCACGACCCGCACTCCAATCCACCCTTGCCCTCAACAGCAAACGCTCCTTTAGACCCTGAATGGGAGACAATGTCTATGTAAGCTCGACTGCTGCCAGCTCGTTCATGCACTTACGCTTGCCAGTTGGACTCCCGACAACCCCCCGCCTTCTCCTAGAGCGACTCGAGGCGGCACGCGAGGACGAGGCGCCAGTGCAAGCCGCGGGCGCGAGCGCGGCGCGGGTGGCAGCCGTGGGCGGGGCGCAAGTGGAGGTCGTGGTCGGGGCAGGGTCAACATATCGGGAAGGGGAGGCTGAAGGAATTGGTCGACTTCTGCGGGATGTGGGTGCAGGGGCACGTAGCGACAGAGGTATATACTGGGAGAGGCCATCGAGAGGCGGTCGTGGTTGGGGACGAGATCACGTATAAGACGTAACGGAAAATTCGCCCGAGTTTACGTTGCCTGCGGTCATTGGACGGCCTGAATACTTCATATACGACTTTCGAAACCTTTCTCATCCGTTGCGCATGCAGAAGTACATCAATGGGCAGTAGTGGGCGTGTCTGCTGCAGAACGCAGACGCGCGCAATGTAATTTCACTAAGTCAAACTCACGCGTGAGCGCTCCCGCCAAATCGGCGTTACATTATACCAGTCGCTCGGCGAGCCTCGCCCGCTCCCTCGCTCCCAGTCCGAAAACAGAAAAGCCCGGCTATCGGCCCGTTTGCCGTCCTCCCGATTCAGTCAAAGCCTTGAATCCGTTCGGGCTGTGGCTCGCCTGCGACTGAACGAGTCTAGAGTGAGTCGCCTAATCCCGTCGCATGTCCGTGATGAGGAGCAGCTATAGTGCCGTGGGAAATGTGACTGGCAGAGTGATTTGCTTCCGGCCCTTTGTGACGTCATCATGTCATTGCCAAGCACATGCGCGCCTATCATTCTTCCGATCACACGCGATCTACCCGCGTTCAACATCCGCTTTTCCATGCAGAGCGACGTTCTGTCCCTGGGCTCGGACTTGCGGTCGCTGTGGCGCACGTCCAGCAACGAGCATCTATAGCCTGCTATGTAGCGACTCCACTCTAAGAGCGTCTCTTACGCACAGATAACGCCGAGCGAAGTCAACACCCGCTTCCGCGCCGCCGTACCATCGGCGACGCAGCACTTTCGCGTCCGAATTGCAAAGCGTGCGCGGATATACTATAGCATGGCACCGCGATCGAAGGGGAACCTTTTCTTCTCGTAACTCTGCTCCATTCCAGTTCTTTCCTCCCTCCACCATCTTCACCTCTCCCGACGACGCGCGCAGGCGCAGCCCTCCCCCTCGTTTTCTATCATTTCGAGCCCACGGGTCCCCCCACTCGCCGCGATGTCCCCTTCATTGGAGTCGACATCGACGAGGCAGCATATGAGGCCGAGTCGAGAGACTTCGACCGCAAGCCTCATACCTCCCAATGCACAGTTCTCGCAACGACCAACATCCATCAGCTCGTTCAACAGTGTGGCAAACCTGGTGAGGGATACCGAGCTGCTCGTTGTCGTCCTCCCCCACTGAACGCCCCCCCCCCCCGCTCTAGGACCATGCCTACCAGATTGCCGGCACCGTCCGCTCAACACCCAGCGCAGCTTCCCTCGCGAAGGTTCGTCGCATTCTTCTCGGTCCTTCCGTCGTCACTCACGAAAAGGTACACAGCTCAACGCGTTTACCCTGTCCCCCGACCCCTCGCAATGGGGCTCGCGCGTCGCCATGCACGAGACCGAGCCGGATGACGACCTCCAGTGCGTCACGACACATGCACTGCGCGCTCACGTACGCGCTCCCTCCGAAGTCCACACCCGCTGACACCGCCCCCGCAGCAACCCAGACCCCGGCCGCGACCGCCACACCGACCTGCGCTGGGGCATGATCACCAAGCGCGGGCTCGCGAACATCGGCTGTCTCGCGATTCTGCTGGCCGCGATAATGACGCTCTTGTGCGTAGCGCCGATTAGCCTTCCTTCGCGCGCCACCCGCGGCGGGGGACGTGTGGCAGCGTACTTACTGCGTATCTTACCTACAGCGCCGGCTACCCCATCATTTCCTACGTCCGGTCGCACTCGCAATCGACGAACGGCGGGTTCAATCTGGGTGGCGTGAATGCGTCAGGCCAGATCCCCGAGATGACAGGCAATTTTGGGCTGATCGACAACGACACGCCGGACGACGTGAAGACGAAGACCGGCTACACATACGGCGAAACCTACGAATTGGTGTTCAGCGACGAGTTCAACCAGGACGGACGTACATTCTACCCCGGAGATGACCCATACTGGTACGTCCCTGCCGCCCCACAGTAATTTTCTATACTTACTTCCCTTCGCAGGGAGGCCGTCGACTTGCACTATTGGGTCGTAAGTCCTTCCCATAAATTTACGTGCGTTCCCAGCCCTGACGACTGCGCCGCAGACGAACAACATGGAGTGGTATGACCCCGAGGCGATCACGACAGCCGACGGTTCGCTCGTCATTACCATGTCGAAGAAGGAAACGCACAATTTGGATTATCAGGGAGGGATGTTGTCGACGTGGAATAAGTTCTGCTTCACGGGTGGTATCTTTGAGGCGTCGGTTTCGTTGCCGGGTTACAATAATATTCTTGGGTTGTGGCCGGCTGTTTGGGCGGTAAGTGTGCATCCTTCAAGTGTATATGGTGACTGATGACCCTTCAGATGGGTAATCTTGGGCGCGCAGGCTACGGCGCTACGCTGGACGGCATGGTAAGTGGCATTTACCCTTGTGCGGCCTTAACAATCTAACCTACATTGATTCTAGTGGCCATACACCTACGACGCCTGCGATGTTGGTACCGTGGAAAATCAGACCGTCAATGGCGAGCCGTACGCCGCCACCGTCAACGGCGACAAGGACTACGGCGACGTCCTCTCCTACCTCCCCGGCCAGCGCCTCTCCCGCTGCACCTGCGACGGCGAGATCCACCCCGGCCCCAAGCACAGCGACGGCACCTACGTCGGTCGCTCCGCGCCCGAAATCGACGTCTTCGAGGCGCAGATCTCCGACGACGTCGGCTACGTCTCGCAGTCCGCGCAGTGGGCGCCATTCAACGAGGCGTACGTGTGGAAGAACACGAGCGACAACTTTATCATCTACGATGAGAGTGTGAGCTCGTTGAATAGTTATATTGGGGGGCGGTACCAGCAGGCGACGTCGGTGGTGTCGAAGACGGATCAGAATTGCTACACGAATGAGACGGGGTGCTTTTCGGTGTATGCGTTCGAG
The DNA here is from genome assembly GCA_024196135.1 of Pleurotus ostreatus/Saccharomyces cerevisiae fusant. Lineage (NCBI taxonomy): Eukaryota > Fungi > Pleurotus ostreatus/Saccharomyces cerevisiae fusant. The sequence goes on along the minus strand of JAMQCK010000506.1, from coordinate 1,347 downwards.
TATAAGCCGGGATTTGATGATGGGTATATCACTTGGGTGTACGTGAATTTTTCTCTTGGTCGAATGACGAGGCTAATTTTCCGATGTTCAGGAACAATGGCGCGGCGGCGTGGACGATCAAGGCGGCGGGTTTGGGAGCGGACGACGCGGTTGAGATTTCGGCTCGTCCGGTGCCGCAGGAGCCCATGTATCGTGAGGCGCATCCCTCATCTTTGCCGCGCATTCCTCTGACAGATAAACTTCTAGTGATCGCCAACTTGGGCATGAGTACGAACTTCGGCTACGTCGACGAGGACCACCTACCGTTCCCGACTAGCATGTACATCGAGTACGCTACCTCTGGTTTCTCTGCGTGGACGTCAACTAATTCTGTGGCAGCTGGATACGGGTTTACCAGAGATCGGATTCCATCAAGTACGTCTCAACAAATGCTCACTGCTTCAATTCACTCACCTAATCTACAGCATCGGCTGCGATCCTGATGACTTCCCAACCGCGTCCTACATTGAGAAATTCAGCGAAGCGTACAACAACCCGAATCTCACAACATGGGTGGACGACTATGGACAGACGATGCCGAAGAATAGGTGCGTGCTTGTCGTTCCTTCACGTCGAGATGACTGACAGAACGCTCGGTAGTTTCCTTGGGGAGTGCTAGGTGTATACCACGGGACAATAGAGGGTGTCCCCCGGTCGCGTCTCACGCGCCGCCTAATCTTGTGTATTGCGGTATACGGACTGTCGCTTGAACTAGACCCCAGATAGCGTATGTATACTGACTGTAGCCTGTACTAACACCTTTGGCTATCGTTGCGGCGGATTCGTCGGGAGAAGCAGGCGAGTGAAGAGGTAGGAAGTACGCGCGTTCGGATATAGTCGTGAGCATGAGGCTCGCATCGGGTGGTCGGACCGGTAAGTATGGGGGTCGCCGGTGTCGGAAACGCGTCGAGGTCGCCGTTCGTCGTTGCTAACGGTGCTGCAGTGGGCGGACGCGGGGGCGAGCGGGGAGTCGAGTGTCGCGCGAAGAGGGCGGCCAGCATGTTCCAGAACCCCGGGGCGGAACCAGAACGTCCGGGGGCCCTGGGAGAGTGACGGGGGGCCCACACGCCAATTCGTGCGAACGTCGGTCTGATTTCTGTTGCGCCCTTGGATTTCCGATTTGTCCACATGTCCTCTTTCCATCCCCGCCGACCAGAGGAACAGTACACTGCGCTTCCTCCCAGCAGCATGTCCTCTCTCGGCAGCCCCAGGGCCGCGCAGGGGCACACCAACCGCGACACGATCACCTCCGTCGCCAATGGCCATCTCGGCGGCGACTACGGGCCCTACTCGGTGCGTCCGCGCGCG
>JAMQCK010000505.1:0-21069 GCA_024196135.1 Pleurotus ostreatus/Saccharomyces cerevisiae fusant | reverse complement strand
CTCGACAAGAACACGGCGACGCAGCTGTTCAAGCTCCTGAACAAGTACCGCCCGGAGACGAAGCTCGAGAAGCGCACCCGCCTCGAGCAGACCGCCACTGAGGCTGCCGCCGACAAGGAGAAGAAGGTGCGTTTGCGTGCAAAATGTGTCTGTCTGACCTTGGGTGACTAACGTTGCGTTTGCGCAGGATGACACCAAGAAGCCCCTCTTCGTCAAGTACGGCCTGAACCACGTCGTCGCGCTCATCGAGGCGAAGAAGGCGAACCTCGTCGTCATCGCGCACGACGTTGACCCCATCGAGCTCGTCGTCTTCCTCCCCGCGCTCTGCCGCAAGATGGGCGTCCCGTACGTCATCGTCAAGGGTAAGGCGCGCCTCGGGACGGTCGTCCACAAGAAGACCGCCGCCGTCCTCGCCGTCCAGGACGTCAAGTCCGAGGACCAGCGCGAGCTCGCTACTCTCGTCTCCGCCGCCAAGGCCAACTTGTACGTCGAGCTCGTTTGTGTTTCCAGTGCGTTGACTAACGTCCCCTCAGCTCTGACAAGTACGAGGAGCAGCGCCGCCAGTGGGGTGGTGGTGTCCGTGGCTCGAAGTCGACCCAGATGCTCCGCAAGCGCGCGAAGGCTGCCGGCCAGAACATCAACGCCGCCACCGTCAACAAGCTCTAAGCTGTTTACTCGCGCTCGGTCTAGGCTGTCGATTATCTTGAGGGGGGCCGTCGTTTACTTATGCTTTTGTATGCAACATCGTATGTCTATGTAACACTGCTGCCAGCGCACCATCTTATTGCATTGCGTCGAGCTACGCTCCGTAATTCAACACTCACTCGTCGTCAACGTTGTCCTTCGACCATTCGTACATGGTACGTTGCGTTGAATACAAAGGTTCGCAACGGCGAAAGGATTAATTCGCTCAAGCAAAAACCTCGGATTATCTCCCCCTACCCTCTGGGCCAAATTTAACCCAAGATTCTGACAATGACCTGATGCATACCTTATCCCCCTGCAACAGCTGAGCAGCCCTTCGCCATTGGCATCCCTTGAGGGGATGGGTCCTGTGCAAGAGGGTGGGTTCACTTGGAACTCAGGAGGGTACTGCCAGCTGTCTTCAAGAGTCGATGGGTTTAAATTCCCTAAAGGGCGCAAGTTCGGCCCTTTTTGATCCAGTTTGCTAATTTCTTTTTCTTTTTTTCTTATTTTTCCCCCTTGACCCGTGTCGATTGCATCTCACGAATGCAAGCACAACTGGCCATCGTTGGCGAAAAGGACGCGGTGGCGCGAACGCGAAGCTTGTTTGTGATTATACAATTTACTCCCGCTTGCTTCCGCCCGCTTCTTTCGATCCGATCTCCGCTACCCTCCTCCCAGATCCAAATGCTCGTCCTATGCGCTCTTTTGCCAAGAATCAGTGATGGCCTGTCAGAACGACCGCATGAAATCTCCTGAAAGGCAAAAGGCGAGTCATCCGGCGCCCATCTTACAGAGAGTTGCTGGTGACCAACACGTCCTGTTCGGCCCTCCGCAGTCTCGGCGCAGAAAGCTTCATACGCCCAACCTCGATTTGTCCGGTGTTTTCAAAGACCTGTTCCGTTCCGCAGCTCATTTTTGTCCGGCATCTGACATAAACCTCCACGCCAATAAGCAGGCCAATAAGTAGGGGTCCTATAGATGCCCGATGGTCACTTTACCTTTCCTCTCTGTCAGTCTACCTCTCGACGATGTCATCTGTCGAGAACATACGCGCGTCGTCGTTCTCCTCGACCTTGACCTTCAGAACTATCAAGCGCCGAGCTCGACGTCGACATGCGCGCCCGCGTCCTCCTCCTAGCGGGCACACCTCTCGCCCTTGCGCAAACGACGACTTCAATCACAGACGCCCCAAATCCAACGTCTTACGCGCCTTCCTCGACTGATACGGCCTACTGGTCCTCCTCGACGTCCTGCACGGATCCGACGAGCACGCCTTTCCTCGGCGGGTCCAACAATCCTTCTGGCTATTCCTCCGACTCGTCTCATGCGTCTGAGTCCTCCACGGCGAGCTCCTCCATGTCCGCCTTCTCCGACGGCGGCGACCATGCGGTAAACACCACCTTCCTCGACGCGCTCGCCGCACACCTCGAGCTGTCGGGCTTGACGACGCTCGCGGGGCTGGCGCGCGGGAATGCGAGTGCGGTGCCCGGTGCGAGTACGACGGGCGACGCGACGCCGATACAGGAGGTCTTTAGTGTGATGGCGGATGAGGGCGGAGGTGGGAATGCGACGAACTCGACGGGTTGGGTGCTGTTTGCGCCGAGTAATGAGGCGTGTGAGTGGGCTGTGTAAGTTTTCACTGCGAGAAGCAAGCTGATTCCGAGGGATTCCAGTCACCGGCGCGCCGAAGGATATGCTGACGGATGCGGGCCTGCTCGCGCGCGTGCTTTCGTATCATATCGTGCAGGGGAATTTTTCGACTGGTGCGTAGCGCTTTTCCTCTCTTCATCCGCAATCCACTCGTTGATTCATGCGCATAGGCAACTCCACCATCCCCCAGCTCTTCACCTTCCCGCACCCTTATCACACCATCGGGCGCACCGTCCTCTCCGGTGGCTGCGCGAATTCGTCTTGGGCACACTGCTCGTCGGTCAATCTCGAGGCTGGTCGCGCGCAGGTGGTAATCTGGACGAACGCGACGGTTCCGGCGCTGAAGGGGAACGACGACGATGCGGTGACGCAGACGGCGGGCGGGAAGAGGGATGGGATGGCCTTGGGGCGAGGAAACGACGAGTCGAAGGGGAAAGAGATGACAAAGGGCGCGGCGCAGATTTTGAATCAAGGGTGCGTTCGGAGGACTGGCAACGTTAGCTATGCGCGGTGTGCTGATTCGTTCGTAGCGCTGTTAACGTTACTGTCCTCAACACCACGCTGTTTGGCACGAATATTCTCGTCAGCACCGTCGACGCTGTGCTTCGCCCGCCGGGACCCTTAACGCAGGTTCTGAACCAGCCGGAGAACAACCTGACGAGCTTTGCCGCCTTTTGGATAATTGGAATGTAACGGGGGATATGGGTGGCGCGTGGGTGGATGGCGGGAAGGATACGAGTGGAGATCCGGCGTTGATGGGGTTGTTCAATCGTGAGTTCGGGTTTCTCGCGTCTGGGCGGGTGGGGTGGAGAATGAGACGGACGCTAACGCTGGCGACTAGATTCGGCTGGCTACACGGTCTTCGCGCCGACGAACGAAGGGCTCATTGCGGCGGGGAACCAGCTGTCGAGTTATGCGAAGAATGATACCGCGTTCGATGTTCTGGTGGAGAATCATGTATGTTGCGTTCTTCATCTTCCCTCGCATTCCTCCCCTGTCTCTATTATCCGCCTCCTTTCTCTCTCTTCGCCCTCGTTCTCTCTATGCTCGAAACACTCACCCTGCCCTCGCAGGTCATCAACGGCACGACGCTCTACTCGTCTGAGCTCTTCCCGCCGCCGACGCCCGAGGGGATCGTCATCCAGGGCAAGCTGGTGCAGAACTATACGACAGGGGCGGGAGAGACGCTGAGCTTTACGGCGAATGAGACGGGGAGGTATATTTGGAGTGGTGAGTGGTGGCTTCTTTGCCGGTGCGACATGGAGCTTACGCTGTATTGAGATGTAATTCCGCTGCAGGCGATCCACCGTCCGCAAACGCGCGCATTCTGCACACAGATGTCCTGACAGACAATGGCGTGGTGCATGTTATCAGCAATGTGTTGTTCAACTTTGATGACGATTGGGGGAAGGCGAAAGATGCGTGCGTAGCTTCTCTTTGATCCGTCTCCTTCCTCCTTCTCGCCTCCTCACTTCCTCTGTGAGACTTACCAGCTTATGCCCCCTACCAGCTACACCGCCGCCACCGCAAGCGCTGCAGCCGCGACTTCCGCCCCCACAGGCCCCATCGCCATGAGCACGTCCCTCTCCGCGACCGCGACGCCGACGAGCTACTACTTTGACGATGGGTCGGGTAATGGGGTGTGGCCGAAGTTCGGGGATATGAATGGGTCGTGGGCGTATTTGATTGCGATGGTGTGGTTGGGTATTGGGGCGGCGGTGGTGGTGTAGGAGGAGGGAGGGGGAAGGGGAGTTGAGCGTTGCTTGTGAGTTGTGGGTGCGCTCCGGCGAACGCCGAACCACGTGCAGTGACTTCTTTGCTTCCGAATCCGCATTCGGTAGTCTTTGTGTTGGAGTTTTTACGCCGTAGATAGCGCAGATCATTCTTTGACGCTGATTGCCTTGATAGCTCTTTGAGGTGTTCTGGTAGTGTTATCGGAGCTCTGGATGATGATCTCTGTCGAGACCTGGCTGTCGTTGGGCTAGTGCGTGGGCCTTGCTATCCTTTCCTTGCGCTTGGAGGGAAGAAGGCTTCGGCATGAGCTACAGACAGTGAATCGAACGCTCGCGCCTCGGAATAATCTAATGCGATGAAGGGTTGGAAGCTCTCAGCGTTACTGTAGTTGTTGTGAAGGCATGTTGTTGGGTAACGTCAAGGGGTGCATTCGTGCAGCGACTTTGGAACTTCTCGGTTACATTTCCAATCAACAGTCTTACCTACTCCCAATCCTAGGAGTGTAGGAAACCTCTGGGATGGAAAGTATCAGCTGACGTGTCAGTATCCTTTGTGGGTCCAGATCGACAATTGCAAATTCCCCGATCTGGGGAAGGTGATCGCGGCGTACCCGAAATGTCGAGATCGCGCCTTGTCCTTCGCCACCATGTTTCTCTGAGTTTACGAACCCCAAGCAACCTTTTAATTCTACCCGATCACCCTCACGTCCTTGGCTTCGAATATGTGGTATCCGTCTCCGCCTGACCCGGTGAGCGCGACCCTGCAGCGTCGTCGGGCAGTGCTGACTCCATCGCAACAGAATCCGGGCACCGCTGCACCGAGCCTGCTCTCTCTGTCGATAGCGGCGGAGACGGCTGCCCCGATCCCGGTCGAGGCGACGACGGAGACCCAGGCGCCTGGTGCGGAGGCGACAGCGGACGTCGGCCATGACGCGGATCAGCAGCAGCAGGGCTCCCTGAGTATCAGCGTCGGCGCCAAGAACCGCAGGCTGTCCGCGGTGACGAGGGGGAAACGTCTGAGCGACGCCAGAGAGGCAGCCATGCGTCCTTCGTGCGTCGATCACTTATGCGAGTGTCTAGCAATCGGTGACTCACCCTTCTACAGTCCGGTCGGATCTCTGTCCATGTCGTCTCTGTCCCTCTCGTCCTCCCCTGGAGCTCCACACCCGCCAGCTGCACGTTCCTCGTCTACCCATGATATTCCAGTCATCGAGGCTACGTCTACGTCCGCTTCCCCGCCCGCGGTCACGGCACCCATTGCGATCGGACACGGCAAGCACGCCAAGAAGCGCGGTTTGGAGTACAAGTGTGAGAGCTGCAGCAAGGTAAGTGCATCTTGTATATATGCGTCGAGTTTCGTCGCTCCTCAATCTTCGGAGCTGCTTGGGCAAGGTTACCGCGCGGGTGCGCGTTGGCGCCTCGCTAAATGGTGATGACGAGCCAAGGCCTCGACTGTTCTCTCGATGGCTATACTCTTGATCACAGCCCCTTGTAAATTAGGCCCACCACCTTTCATTTATCCCTTTCTCCATCCCTTTCCGCGGTCTGCTGACGGCTCTTTCAGGTCTATCGCCACCCGTCCTGCCTCATCAAGCACCGGTGGGAGCACACGCCGCACTGGCGTGAGGCCTCAAAGTACGTCCTCAGCAAGCATCAGCAGGTCCAGCTGCTCGAGGCTGCCGCGATCCTGTCGCACATCTCGCCCTCTGCTCAGGGTGGCACCTCGCTTCCGGAGGACCGATCGCTCTGGCCGAGCTTCCTCACAGGTGGAAGCCTGCCGCGGGAAGACAATGGAGCAGCAGGCGGATGGGGCGAGGGGTCGGGCAGCCTGCGCTGTGGCGAGTCCGGTGGGAGCATGCGGCACGAGGACTCCTCGTCTCCGCAGGGTCCGCACACGTCAGCGTCCGCGCCCAGTCGGCGCGCAGGCTCGACTGGTCCTCGTCTGCACGACTACTCGGTCCCGGAGGCTGCAGGCGGCATTACGCACCTTCGTCCTGGTATTGTGGGCGTGCCTACTGGCCCACCTGCGGTTGAGGAAATCTGCCTCTCGCCGTTCGGCGTGACGAGCGCGCCTGTGCGTGTCTCTCCCGTTAGCGTGCCCGAGCGTGCTGTCAGCACGTCGTCCTCGCCGTCGCACGCGCCGCCCTCGAGTGCACCGGCGCAGGCTTGGGGATATGGTCGTCAGTCGGTGCGCACGCCGTCGTCGCTGTCGCGCTCGTACTCGGGGAGCGCTAGCGATGACGATGAGAGCGTCGTGGTGGACATCGACGACGACGCCCACAACGCGACGGACGCGGGCAAGGGCTCGCACAACACGTATCTGGGCAGTGCCTCCAACTCCTCGTACCTGGGCAGCGCCAACGCGTCGTATCTTGGCAGCGGACCGCCCTACGTCGGCCAATATGGCTACCTCGGGATGGCAGGCTATATGAAGCCGGAGGACGACGACGACTTCCCGATGCGCCAGGACGAGCTGGACCTGCGTGCGAAGCCGGCGGTGAAGCAGCAGGACGAGTGGGGTGGGATGGACGTCGATATGGATATGGATTAGGTGGGTTGGTGGAGGAGGGGGATGAGGTCGCAGAGGTGGAAGACGAGGTTCTATGTCCTGACTCGCTCGGTTGGTCTCTATACGTCTCTCATGACACGGAACGTTCCTCCACTCACGACATTTCATGCCTCTCCTCTCCTCTTCGCCACTTGCCAGTTCCTACGAAGGCTCCTCGCCAGTACCTACGGAATATTCGTCTCGCTTTTCTTTTCGATACCTACCTACCTACCTACCTACCTATTCTCGCTACTTGTTATTCGCTCTGGAAATGTGTACATATCTATTCACGAAGTGGAACGTCTCGCAAATGTTACCGCGCCTTGTGTACATATATTCGTGCGGCTGGTCGCCAAGAATGGACAATGTAAATATATGCTCGACGCTGCGTGGGCGTGAGGGCAAGAGGATTTTTGGAAGCGCATTCCAAAGCACTTTGCTTGTCAACTCGTCTGCTCTAGTTTCCTGGTATCCACCCACGGCAGTTCGGAGCCTCGCAGTCGCAGGGAATCATGCCGTCTTCGACTCTTTTCTTTCGCTTCTTTTCGGGTTGGTCGTCGTTGGCGAGATCGGGGTGATAGTCGAGCGTGAGCTCGATGCCGGCGAGGATGTCGCAATTGGCGACGAAGGCGATGTAGGGGCGGTTTTCCTAGTGGTTGAAGGTGAGGACGCCTGAGGATATGGAGGATATGTACAGTCAGGGAGCAAAGGATGCAGGCGAGGGAGATGTGGTGGGGCCAAGAATGTACATACCTCCGGGATTGTATCCCAAACGACGTGAACCGTGTCGAGATTTGGTTGGCAGGAGTGGCTGCGAGTATCGAGTCAGCAACGAGGCAAAAGATTCACGAGCACGTGGGCGGAATACTTGAGGAATCGGCTCCAATTGCCTAGGCGAAGTCGTCAGTTCACGACCAACAGTACACGACAGACATGGTCACCGCTCACCCGTCAGCCACGCGTTGACCGTATACTTCTCGACATAATCGGGATCAGTGCTTGCGGTCTTGCCGCGAAGATCGAAGCAGTAGCTCCGCTGCTCGTCGGGGACGTTCTCTGCGTCCTGGCGCTTGCTATGAATGCTTATTTAGCTGCTTTAGTATCCAGCGCGTGGGCGGCGCGAACGCACATCAATGTCCTGCGAACCGTATTAGTATATAACGACTTTAATCGAGATACTACACGCACCCGGAGAAAGTCCCAACAACCGTGCCTGCCTTCATCGGGTGAGGGCTGCGCACGCCCCAGCCGCGGTTAGGCGTGCGGAATATTTCGATGGGAATTCGGCGCGGCAGTTGTGCGACGCGGTTCTGGCAAGTCTCGTCGCAGGAACAGCGCTGTGTTGACGTAGATGTAGCTGAGTAGAGGTCGATGCATAATGAAATAAGAGCTACTGACCTGATTGCACTCCACAACCTCGAACGAGTCATCGACCTGAGGAAATCTGTACTTTTTCTACGGCGCGGTCAAATACTGTCGATAAGGCCCTGCCCCTCGCGACCATGGCTCGAGTTGTGAGTCAGGCCACAAGCCCGACGTACCTCACGGTCGTATGCGAATATCGGATGTCCTGATTTGTTCGTGACCTTGATCTCAATGACATCTTGGCAGTTGCATTTGCGTGGGTGGCAGCGGTAGCCTTCAGTAGCGCAGTTGCAAGAGACCATGAACTCCGAGGATGTTTTGCGTACGCCTGGTCCCCTGACGATGGAAAAAGAGTAGTGTATCAGCATTTCGCTTTGCAACGAGGTAGAAAAATGACACAGGAGGAAATAATAGAGAAATGATACTCACAGGTCGTATCCCTGCTCCTTGTATCGAAAGCCTTTCGGGAGCGCTGGCAGCAGCTCGTCGTTGATCTCGTTGACAAAGTCTAGGGCGGCAGCCCCGCTTCGCTCTACCTCTTCAAAGATCTGATCGCGAAGCATGGATTGAGGTGTAGCGCGGGCTTTGCCTTTGCCCTTCGATCTCGAGGACGCGACAGGGCGGGCTTCAGATGGCGTGTTGGAGGAACGACTTTGAGATGAAGCAGTTGACGCTCTACTCTGATCAGGCCTAGAAGCCATGACTGGAGGCGTCGCGGGATTGGAGAAGTGCGTCGGGGGAGTCGCCGACAAGGAGCTCACAGTCGACTGCCTTTTTGCCACTTGGCTTCTCTGGATCATGACCGTATCATCACCCGCCTCCACGGAGCGTCTTGGGAGGGAGCGCATCTGCCTACCTGCCCGCGACACGGGTGTTGGCGTCGGTTGAGACGGCGGGATCGAAGGGGCCGGGTTATGAGATGCGTGTGACGTCGAGCTACTGCCGCTTGCTAGGGTGGTTGAGCGTCTTGTATGAGAACGAGCGCTTGCATTGCGCGTTGTAGACCTCGAAGAGCCGACTAGTGTGGATGAGTCTGTTCGGGACGCGCTTCTTTGCGGCGGGGCATGTCGAACTGGGCTTGGCGGTCGACCGTTATTTGTATCCATGTCAGTGTCTGAGTCTGAGTCGTGTTGGTTGACGGTCAGTCGCTGGAGCTTCTCCTCGGCTGCTTGGTCGAGATTCCAGGTGAGCGAATATGAATATTTCGGTGTTTCCCAGGCGCAGCAACGGTTGAGGCATTGGCTGCGCGCGACGCTTCTCCGCTAATTCTTCTTCCCACTCTTCGATGTCGCTTTGTGTTAGTGCTGCGTTTTCTAAGTCGTGCTTGATCCGTCTTCGCGTTTCCATGCGTCCAATCTACCTTCAAGTCGGTGCAGGTTGATGAGCATTGGATACGGCAACCCGTGGGCACTTACTTCGTGTCTACAGGTCGAGTCAGTGAAGATTTTCGGACATATGGTAGCATGTACATTATCTCTCCTCTGTAGTCGACTTGGTGGCCAATATGCTGGGACTGCCATTCCCCGTTCGCGTTGGCGCCGTCGAGGTTGTCGAAGGTCTCATGGGGTGAAGGCGGACGGCTCCAGTAGTGTGAATCATCGGAGTCTTCGCTGTTAGAGGACATTATGTTTTTTCAAGCCTTTCAGCGCGTCAATGTATGTGATTCGGTTGCCCATGCTCGAGATGGGCGTCAAGACGAAGCATACGTACACGAACCGCGACTCGTGGAAGACGCGTGCCATCACATCACGAGCAGAACGTAACAGTCACCAAGTGACCGTCGCATCTTGCTCCCTTCGCCCACCATTCCTGATACGCTTGGGCTCAAACGCTTCGTCGTTCTTTGGTAAGCTTTATTGTTGTAGGCTGTCGATGTTTGTTCAACCCTTTGTGCGTCACAGGGTTGCCAACGTAGACGGCGCCGATTTACATCGACGGGCCTTGAATCCCATCTATTTGAGCTTGATGATCCAGACGGCGACATAATCTCATGAAGATACCAGAATTTCGAGCGTCTACGGGTCGACGACCATATATCATAGAGTTGCTGGTCCACGTCTTTCTCGACGTGACCTCATACGACGTGGCCAACATCGCAGTGAACCTCGAAAAACTCAGCCATGCCCCGTCTGCCGTGCTATCTCATGTCTGCTTGCGGTGGAGAGCTATCGCTGTAGACGGTCCGAAGCTATGGACGCTGGTTGTGCTTAGTCAGGCCGCCTGTCGCAGTGGGCTTTTGCACGCGTTCTCTCAGCGGAGGGGAGAGGTCGACCTCATCTATTGTCCCAACCCAGTCCACACAACTGTCTCCGGGGAGATGGTGGTCATGCACTCGTTGCTGAGCGACATGTCTTTTCGCAGGATTCGAAGTCTCATTGCACGGTATATCGAGATGCTCCTTCCACAACTTGAGGACGCCGCAGATGCATTCAGGATGGGTCTAGAGACGCTGGAGCTGACCATCACATGGCATGACTCGCTCTCGCACAATGGGCGGTTGCCATTCATATGTCGCTTGCAGACTCGATACCCTCCGCTATTTTCTCGACTCGCTTGTCTTCGCCTGACGTGCGTGCTTGTGCGCGCTCTCTTCAGCTGGATGTATAGCAGCCTTCGACGCCTCGAGTTATCGGGCCATACCTACGCTTGCGACTTGTTGGACGTCGTCTCGGCGGTCCGATGCGCAGAGAAGCTCGATTCGCTCATTATGCAGGGTATAGTGTTTACCGACGTGCACTGCGACTCACAGGAATTCCCTCCGCAGACGCCCTCGCGACACGGTCACTTGCGCCATATGGCGTGGATGAGAGCGCTGCTCGCCGACATCCATGACTTCATGATCTGCTTCGCGCTACCGTGTCTCGAGCACCTCATCCTGAATCCGGCGAACGACCCCGTGAATGAGACCGGTTTCTCTCCCTTTCATACGGCCGTCCTCTTCCCCTCGGTTCGTCCGGTCATTTCAGTTCCCACAACTCAGCAATCTCGAGATTTCAGCATCGAGCTGTCCTGTAACGCGTCTTCACCTCGTCTTCAGCGACCCCGAATCACTCTCTGTGATGAGGGCGCGTTCTACGGCGGCGATGTTTATGTTCATAACCACGTCTGTCACCTCTCTCACCTCGAATTCCTCAAGACTGCTTCTTGAAGCGCTCAAAGCGCACGGCGATGAGCCTACCACGGACGGGGGAGAAACGGTCCAGCGACACAGTCCAGCCGTCTGTCCGCGCTTGAAAGATCTCAAGCTCGCGAAGTGCCCCGACATCACAACCGACACCGTGCTGGAGATCGTGCGAACGAGGAACGCACAGCCAGAGGTAGACGATGCGCAGCCGGGCGAGGAGACGGTGGCTGACTCGACAATCGAGGTCCAGCCACCGGGGAGTCGCAAGATGCCCGCCTTGGGAAAATCACTGGCGTGCATGGCCCTGCGCTCGTCTAGATCGCAGCCTTTCCATGATTCTACAGCTGTGGGTGCTGGGCACTATGCCGCGACAGACACGAGCGTGCAGACTCACCCTGCCGCGCCGCCCTTTGATGGACTCCAGGCCGTCCGGATAACCCGCTGCGCCAAGGTTACACCGGATATCCAGGCTAGCCTGCAGCAGTAGGAGTCACCAGCATCGATTATACGCCGTTCGAGACCGTCTTGTGCAGCTAGGAAGCTGGGAGGCATTTTCGGAGGTGAGTCTCGTCACGCGCTGATGAACGACCGCTGGGCCGCGCTAACGCGGCCTCTCTCCTCAGCCTCCCCGAACATCGGTCCCAGGCTATGCCCGTCGCCAACGCGGACATGATAGATTACGCTCAGTCCCTCTTGCGGGCGGCGACGCGCTTATGGGCTGGCGAGCTGGCTCGCACGAAGACTTGGAGCCCGCCTCGTTCCTGCCGCATTTTCCGGATCTCGCAGCTATGTTGGATTCTCTGTATCAGCCCTTCCATCAGTGCCAATACCAGCGTCTCCACGACGATCGATTATCACGGGTGTTGCATCGCGGGCTGAGACTGCACTCGACGAGCCGTCGCCCGGGCAGTGCGACGGGGAACGGTGAGTCTGAACTTTCATTCCACGCGGGATCTTCCCTTTCTTTCCCATCGGGGTAATCATGCGCGGAGTGTTAGCCGTGCTTGGCTGCTTTTTTTGACCGCTTGGTCAGTCGAGGCTCGTCGCTGGTCGGTAGGTGCCTGCTGGCACAGGGCGCCGCCGAGCTCTCGACATGCGTGAGGGTGCCGTCACCGATACTTCTCAGGGGTGAGCATTTGCCGTCCTCTCACGCTACATCACATGCTGATCTTATTGTCTCGCAGGGCATGTTCATCACCTTCGCGTCCTTCATTCCACACCCCTCGAACGTCATGTTATGAGCAGTGAAGCGCTTTTAGTGAGGAGCCTCGCAGAGGGCTCAGCTCGTCGGCGTCATGACCGAACGGACATAGAATCGAGCTGTGCTATCACCACGTTCGCACCTCAGGAAACCGAGGTCTTTGCGCTCAAGGTCCGTCCTCTCGTAATTCTCTCCCAAGGCAAGGAGCTTCATGACTCAGTGCGCAGTGAGCAAGGTTCCGTAGCGCAAAATAGGGACATGTCGCCCTTTACTCTGCCGGGAGACCGACTGAGGACAGAAGTTCACGTTTAGACAGCGAAAGAAAATCGAGAAAATATACACAAGACTCCAGGGTCACCCTACCTATGCGCCTACAAGCGTACACCAGCCGACTTGCGCAGATCTACGGTTGCATTTTCGAAAGAGCTCGCGCATGGCGCCGCCGGTCGAAGAGCGCCCGGTCGTCAGCACCTATCTATGCCGCCTCCCGTTGAGGTACGCTCTCGCCTGTGGCGCGGAAAGCGCGCTAACTTGACCCAGGCAGGGAGGCTGACTGCGCCTCTCCGCCGTCCCGCGCGAAGTGCCGAGCTGCGGCCCCAGAATGCGATTCGGACGGGTTGGGTGAGCATGACGTCCGTCTGAAGTCCGTCTTATCCTGCCATGTCTTCTCCGCAGCCCGACATGCGTCTGCGACGCAATTGCAAGACGCAGACGCCCATCGATCGATATATCCACGTCTAAATTACTTTCTGATCTTCAGAGATTCCGAGGTACGTATTCGTGCCATAAATCACCCACATAATATATCAATTCCGATTCCCTTTGATTTTGTTTTGTGGCGCGAGGGTGCTCAATATTCCCTGTCGCCGCTCTGTCGTCGGTGCCAAGAGGTGGTCGTGACAGCCCGGGAAGTTATCCGTGGCTTGGTAGAAGTCGGAGGCGGAGGATGTCTGTCGCGCATGATACGACAGGAGGTAGATCGTGACCACGTCGAGCTGCGCTGAACATCCTCCCAGGCAAACCTTTGCCCTCGCCCCGCTGAGCTACCCTCGCAGCTCTTGAGATGAGCCACCCGATCGTCATGATGGGTTACTGTCACCCTAATACGCCCTCGCCCATGGCAACTGCGCGCAAGTAGCCACCGTCGGCATCTTCGACCTCATCCGGCTGACGTCCCCACCAACTACTGACCCAGAAGCCCGTACTACTCGGAGACGCTAGTCCACGAATCGACCGCGAGCCAGCTTGCCTCGAGCCCCGACCCGCGCCTACACACCGGACTAGCGATTGTGGCAGCCTAAGAGCGCAAATCCTCTTCAGTTCGCAGCGTATTTCGGGTCCCCCAGGTATTTCCTAGTGGAAAGTCTATCATCAGCAGCGCGTGCGAGCTAGGGACGACGTCTATCCTGTCCAGCCTAACATTGACACGAGAGCGCGTGGTGGGTGCTCGCTCGCGTCCATATATTCGGGTTGTATGAGCGTTGAGTTGAACGATATATTCGGATCTGCGTCGTCGGGATAGCATGTCATTGTGTAGCATATGACAAGCAGTATATGAAGCCTTCCCTATGGGGAATATCGTCCGAAGGCCATGAAGCGAAAGTCGCACCCGCATCGCACCCTCTCATGAGTATATCCTCAAATCCTTCCCTAGATGCCACCACCCCCGTCCTTCTCCCCACACCCACATCGATCCCTCACATCCGCGCCTTGATCATCGACTGCACGCCCTCCGGGTCGAGCACCGAGGCCGGGTACGGCAGCTGCGTCGTGCGCAGGTGCTCGCTGCCGCCGTCGACGGGGAGGACCTGCCCCGTGATGAACGCGGCGGCGTCGGAAAAGAGGAAGACCGCAGCGTTCGCGATGTCGCGGAGGTCGCCCATGCGGCCCGCGGGCATGAGGTCGTCGACGCGGGTGGGGCGGTCTGGGCCCTGGGCTGAGGTTAGTATGAGGTGGAAGGGTAGCAAGAGGGGGGGATGAACGAATCAAATAGTAGAAAGAGAGGATATCCGAGACGCACCTTCGCCGACAACCTGTCCATGCCCTCCGTGCCAGCGATGGGTCCAGGGGCGATCACGTTCGAGCGCACGCCGTGAGGGCCCTCCTCGACGGCGAGCACGGCAGAGAGCGCGTCGACGCCAGCCTTCGCCGCGGATACATGCACTTGGTACGGTGTACCTACATGCAAGACGTTAGTCTGCCTCTTCTACCATATATCCCGGCAAAGATCGTGGTGCGACAGCAGGACGCCCCAGTACAAGACTATCTATCCCGAAAAAAAGGGAAATTACGCACCATTATAATGCAAGGTCGCGCTCACGTGTATGTACGCGCCATGGGTCGCGCGTACATGCTGGAGCGTCGCCTTGATGGTGTTGTACGTGCCGATCTATTCAGCGGGTAAGACGGTTTAGCCACTCAGTAGCGGGATCAACAAGTGAACATGAAGGGGAATACAAATGAACATGAAGGGGCAATGCAGATGAACTTGGAGCGGAAACGCGACTGAATTTGTAGCGAGAAGTGAACTGAACATGAGGTAGGATCATGATTGAATATGAAGCGGGATAGAGAACAGCAGCGGCATCGACAACTGAACATGGAACGGAATGTGCGGCCCGACACAGATGAACCAGCACGCGGTCCGCCGTGCGTGTATCAAGACACGCGTGGAAGGGTTTATTGTATGTATGAGGTGCGCTTGGCAGAGCAATGGATGAACGTGAAGAAATCGGAAGGCACGAAAAAAGGAAGGAGGACGAAGAGTATAGTGAAGACACGCACCGTATCGATCTCAATGACCGTGCGGAAGCCGTTCTCGGAGAGGCCAGAGATGGGCGCGAGGAAGTTGCCAGCGGCGCCTAATAGGGAGAGTCAGCATACGAGCATATGGCCACGATAGACAGCATAGGATCGCCATGGAGGGAGTATAGTGTGATGAAGAGGGTATAGAGTCGTCATGAATGAAGTATAGAGTCCTAATAGACGATGAACAGCAAGGATAGAGTCGGTGCCAAGTAAACGAACCAGTATAGGAGATAAAGGAGATAGAATCAATGGGTGAATAGGGATGTGATAGAGGAACTGAACAAGATCCATGCGCGTGGAGTATACAACGTAGCGCCATAAGCGTATGGGCGTATACAAACGCAATAGAAAAGGAGATCTCGGAGTGCGAGACCCTGCATAGACGCGAGATAGACTTGCGCGACATCCTTATGGCGAGATCCTATTCAGGGAACGCATGCCATTCACCCCATTCAGGAGGCACGCCCCACTCGGCCACCGCATGTCATTGACCCCATTCAGGCAGTCGTAGCCCCGCGCTCGCCATCGCACCCAGAACCACAGCACTAAACCAAGACTCAACCACTCACCACAAATCACGAAGTCAATCCGCCCATATTTCTCAATCGTCTTCGCCACCGCGTCCCGCAGCGTCTCCGGCTTGCGCACGTCCGCCTGCGCGGCGAGGCAGTCCTGGCCGGTCGCGGCGGAGAGCTCCTTGGCGGTTTGGGTGAGACGGTCGAGTCTGAGGAGGGTGAATCATTAAGGGCTTTTGGCGAGGCTTGCTCAACCAGTAGAGGCGCCCGTAGCACGTGGCACGTTCATTTGGCGCGCGCCTAGCACGTGAATGTTCGACATTCTCTGCAGACCTTCGCGCGACTCCCCACGCATACGAAGAACACACTCACTTTCTCCCCACAATAGTCGCCCTCGCGCCGTGGCGCATCTACAAAAATTCCCCTTTAGCAAGAAACACTGCTTCGACAATAAACCCACCCACAATCGCCTCAGTCATCGCGCGGCATATGCCCGAGCCGCCGCCCGTGCAGAAGAGGACCTTGCCCTTGAAGATATTCGGCTGGAACACGTCCGTCGAGTTCGCGACCGGGGCGGCGTAGGATTTGAGGGCCATGGTGGGGGGTGAGTGCGCGTGTTAGGCTGGTTCGTGGGAAAATCTCGTCCTAGGTTCGGCTGGTGAGGCGTGGCGCGATGAAGCCGTATTCAGAGTAGAACAGCAGTGTTAGCAATGTACGAAGACGACTCTCGTGAGGTATAGAAGAGAGCAGGAGTCCTGAGATGGCAAGAGGCAAGGGGTGATGGAGTCTTATACCAGCGAGCTCGGGTTCGGCAGTCGGTGACCACTCGGTCCGGATCCTCGGCATTTGCCGGGAACGTGACCAGAAGTTGAACTTCGTGGATTTCGACTTGATTTCGACTGTGCGGAAGCACGGATGGGAGGGGAGGTCCGCGCAAGCGAAGTCAGAGGTTGAAGTGTGATTTATCTATCTCGATTTTGGTATGCTGGGCTCATGAGGGTCTCCAGCGTCATCCTGCATCGTCGTCAAGAGCAATGCTGCCGCAAACGTCTGCAGTAACTATAGGACATACTACGCGAAAGGATATAAAGCAAAAACTGACGAGAACTACCTTACCGTCTGTCGTGAAAGAGCCATGCGTCCATTGTCATTTGAGTCGCGTGCGTCTACGGTAGAGCGTCGCTCGCCGCCACCTCTTTCGCCTCCGAAAATCCCGAAGACGATTCTGGTTGAACCGAGGAATGTGCTCGGATCAAATGGGCGAGAAGTTTGCTGGAGAGGACAGGCGTTGTCGAGCGAGAAGATCCGCCTCAAGTAGGCCGGTTGTTGGCTGGAAGATTTGCGGGAAACCACAGTGGTGGAGGGCAACGTGAGCTGGACCAACTAGACGGCTGAACACGAAACGGGCGCGTCAATGCGCCACGCGACCGCGCTAGGCAGCGACGCGTCGATACGCTAGGGCCGACGCGTCAATGTCCTACGCGACCCGCACGTCCTTCTCGCGTGTTGAGGATTCTCCCGTGAGCGTCGGAGTCCTGGAGTCCGGGTTGCTTGGTCGAAGTCCAGAGGGACTGCTGAGGTTAGGTTCCAAAAGAAATGCCAGAAGAAAGGGTCGAGTCGAACGAACCTCAAGAAGACCTGTCCAGCGAGGGCGAGGAATCGCATGTCTTCCTTCACGGATGACAGTACTTCTTCCGCGAGGCTCGGAGTACTGGAGGCGGGTGCTGAAGTCGACTGTCGAAAAGAAATGCCAGAAGACGCGTTGGAAGTCCGCGAAGGCCAACGTCTCGCGGGAGGGTGAAGATCATGCAGGTTCTGCGCGAGCGTCGGGCTGCAGAAATCGGACTGTTGGCTGCTGTAGCTGAGCTGCTAGAAGACGTCGCCAGAGGCGTACTCCAGCCCAAGCGAGCAAATTTTCCTGGACTTGTCTTGACGTCGTACGTCGCTGTGGTCCTTCTGGGTCGATATCTGAGCGGATATTGCTGGAAGAGGTCCGTCGAATTTCGCAGAGGTCTAGCAGAAAGAGCTGGCGCCGGAAAATGCAACTGCGACGACAGCTGGCTGAGAATTTTAGTCAGTAATTCCAATAATTCGTAATGGAGCAGGCGGTACGGACGCAACCACGCACGATGACGCGCTAATGCACCTTGGCCGTGATAAGGGATTAGCGCCGAAAAGCGTGGGACGCGCTAGCAGCCCGCTACGCGCCACCCTCCTTATGATACGCCACCCTGCTGGTAAGGCGCCCACAGCGCCTCGATGACTCCCTCCCGCCCGCAGTCGTCTACAGGCGCGTCATCACCTGCTCTAGCGCCACCCTCCTGCACTCCGACCATCACCCTCCTGCACTCCGACCATCACCCGCCCGCGCCCGGCGTCCAGAGTACTGAGCGGGGAGCTCGCTCCAGCTGGCGCCGAGCGGGGGTTGGGACGGTTGCGCGGGCGGCTCCAGTCGTTTGCACGCCTTGCTCCGGCGGCTACGAGAGGTCGGCCCTCCAGTTGATGAGTGGACGGCCCTCCAGTTTATGATTGGACGGCCCTCCAGTTGATGAGTGAACAGCGACGGAACCGGAAGGCGCTGAAGCAGAGGTGGGTCGCGAGAGATGGAGGTGATCACGGGCGTCGCGCGCGAGAGGATGGCGTATTACCTTGAAAGCGGCGGAGTTTTACAAGTGGTCACGAGCGCGCATGTTGAACTTTTGTAGGGATCACGGGGCATCAGTTGAAGTTTGGTCGCATAGGTAGAGAATGGTCTTTTGGCTGTAAAGATTGGACATTCTTATATGGAGAGATGGACATTCATATATGAATGATGGTCCTCTGTTGCAGGCAGGACGACGGCGGCGATCACGAGACAATAGTCGAAGTTACGGGGGACAACAGTTGAAGTTAGAGGGCGATAGTTGAAGTTCGTGTAGGAGCGCCATCAAGACAATGAGCTTCATCGCGCGCGGCCTTGAGATGGAGGGCGCGGAGGATGTGTTGCGGGGGAGAAGGAGGATGTGTGCGTGTGGGGGAGCGGGACGTGTATGGGGGAGTCAAAGGACGTGTATGCGCTGCTAGGGTGGTGATACAGACGTTAACGAGTTGATGTCAAGACTGAGAGGTGAGGCTGAGGTCCCTAAGGACTCGGGCGATGACGGAGGCGCAGTAGCGTGTGTGTCAGTGGTAGAGAACACGAGCGTAATCGTACTGTGACCGCGATGGGAGTCGAGCGTCCCCAGATTGACTAGCGCATGACACAAACCCAAAGCCGATCGTGACGAAAGACCTCGGGGCCGCCCACCAGAGAAGTGTCGACCATGCCGGCACACCTACACGGGTGTTGGCGCCCCCGCATCATATCGGGTTCGACATAGGCGCGTGGGCGGCGCGAGCTCGTGGCGCCGTCCAAAATATACCGCACGCGCGTGGGTCCGTTGAATGCGAGATCCAAGGATGAGAAGTGCGGGGATCGTATACTCGTGGTCCTTCCCGCGTCATGGCACCGGTACGCGCGTATCCTAGACCCATGGTACTCGAAGCGCGTCGTGGGCGCGCCATAGTCCCACCCTCCGAGCCCCAAGGACACGACGCAGACTCGTGGCCGCCGTGTACCGACTCGCTGACAAGGAGGGGCTGACGAGGGTAGTGGGGTGGCTGACGAAGAGCAGCGGGAGTGCCGGCGAGGGTGGCTGACGAGGCTGATGTCGGGAGCTGACGAGGTGGCGGAGAGGACCGGGGCGCGGCTGACGGGAAGAGGCGTGGACGAGCTGACTGGGAGAGGCGGGGACGAGCTGACCACCTCTACCCGTGATGTGAGGGCTGCGCCTGTCTTGTGGCAGAGCTGCCACGACGTCTCCAATATTTCCCCGTGAGCAACTTTCCCCTCGTCGCGAGCCATCCGCCATCGCAAGTACAACCACGCCCACTGCGGCGTTGCTCGCCCGACAGCCCTCCTGCGGCGCTGGTCGCCCGACAGCACCTCGATCATCAAGACCACCATCCTTTGCGGCCTGCGGCGGGAAGGAATGGAGCAGCGCGCCCGTTGCGTTCACTGATGCGCCGTCCTCAGCGCGAGAAAGTAGGCCTCAGCGCGAGAACGCAGGCCGGCAGGGGAACGGAACGCATAGAGCAAGAAGTTGGGCCGCGCAGGCTTCATGGATGTGAGTCGGTTGGGTGCATGAGCATGAGTCCGTTGGGTGCATGAGCATGAGTCCGTGGGGTGCATGAGCATGAGTCAAATGGAGATACGGGCGGTACGATAGAGACAGATATTCGCGGAGTATACTGGCGAAGAAGTCCCGCTTGCAGACACGATCGAGCTCGCTGCAGACACGATCGAGCCCACTGAGAGGGCACGAAGAGCATCAAGCGGCGTTGTTGGGTCGTTGATGTAGGTTGATGCGCCGTCAAGAAAAAGTCTGAGACGCAAAATGGGTGGTGCGAGCGAAACAGAAGATTGAAGAGAACGATCCGAGAAGCGACAGGTCCAGAGAGGCTTGCGACTGCCATAAACTAGCCGAGGAGTAAGAGAGACATGCTACACGAGAAGTACGACTGCGACGAGCTGTAGGTGAACTGGACCACTCGAGGAAATCCACCAGAAACTGCGTGAAAATCATCGCGAGGAGTCAGGATTCGGGAGCGAGTCCTCCTGCAGGATATGGAGCGAGTCGCGCCACCGCAGATTGGTGAGCCGACGTCGATGCTCGATGGAGCCGACGTCGAGGGTGGAGACCCGACATCGACGCACGAGGAGCTCCCGGTAGCGCGAGACGCGCCCCCGGTAGCGCCAAACACCCCTCGCGCGCCACCCGGGGCGCCTAGGACGATGATCGACGCGCCGTGAAGCGAGGACAGGGAGGGGGATCCGGTGCTGGAGCTACCGAGCCAGAAACAAGTGCTCGAGCGAGAAACAGGCGCACGAGCGGGAAACAGGCGCACGAGCGGGAAACAGGTGCTCGAGCACCCGGAAAACACCTGAGCTTCCGAGGCGAGCATCCCGGAGAACAGGTGCCAGCGCGTGCGCTGCTCGTCGTCTCCACCGTGTTTCGAGAGCCGCCACCGCGACATTCTCGTGATGGACGAGTGACAGACATGCACGGTGATGGACCGGGATGCTGGAAATTAATCTATTTTAGGTGCGGGCCTTGTTTTCCAAGTCGATCAAAATTGCATTTGGTTCCGTGTGACCAAGTCGAAGTTTAATTCGTGCTTACGTGATCGCGGTTGAATTGAGGTGATGTCTCCGGGACGGTGGTCTGGTGATCGCCTTCGAGTGCTGGGCTGGGAGTTGGTCGGCGGACGTTCGCGATATTCTCGCAGAGTGTATGTGCCGGGGACGGTGCTGGTGCTGGTGCCGCCGCGGGAGAGGGAAGAGACGACGAGGGGGTGATGGTCTGGTTTGTCTCCGTCGTGACGGTGCCTGTGTGCGGACACACCTGACCGCTTCCCCC
>JAMQCK010000504.1:0-21148 GCA_024196135.1 Pleurotus ostreatus/Saccharomyces cerevisiae fusant | reverse complement strand
CCTGCGGCGGGGATCGCGCATCTGGTCTTTGCGCGTCGCTGGGGGGCGGTCAGCGGGAGGCGCTGCGCTGCAGGGGTGCGCACTCACGCAGGCATCGCACGGCCTGTTCTTGCGTGACCGAAAGGGGCGCGAGAGCGTTGGGGGAGAGGGGAGGCCGTGGTCCGAGCCCGAGGGCTGGTTGGCCTTGCTCGTCGTGCTCGCGTCGCCCATGGACATCGCGGCGGCGGCGACGACGTTCGATCCGGTCCAAGGTGGGTTCGCGCTCAAGCCTAAGCGCTCCCCCACATGGTCCTCCATTTGTCTGTGCATGCACCCTTCGGCCGATGCCGACGCCGACTCCGAATCTCGCGGGACGCGCCAGGTGTCTCGTCCGCGCGGGCCCCCCGGTGTCTCGTCTGCCCGTCCAGGCGAACAATTTTCCGAGAAAAATCTAGGCCTCGCACATATCATACGTGTTCGCCCCGTCTTCCCTCCACTTTGCCTCCACAGCGTTTCGCGGACAGGCGCGTCCACGCGCACCGTCGGGCTTCTCGTCCGAACCTTCTTCCGCCTCTCCCTCACGCCCTTTACCGCCCCCAGGGCACGACCTATGCGCTCATACGCGGCCCAACAATAACACGAATGCAGGCGGCCTGACTCCAAAAGATCACAGTCAATTCGGAGTGCTACACGAGCGGCAGCAAAGCGCCCCTGCCTGGGGAACTACAGCTGGCATGGTCTCTTCCATCGACCAGTGGGGGATGCACGATTTTGCTAATCTGACCAGATAATCTGTACGTACACCTCGGTCCCTCGTCGAAATATATCATGCCCTTCAAGCGATTTCGCTCGTTGAAAACGCCCTCGAAAAATCCTCCATTATGGCCAGACGACGGCTATGCCAAGTCCTTTCGCGGAGATCATTGTTCCATCAAGGTCAGCGGACTCAAAGTCGAGGAAGTAAAATGACTAGGGCACGTCACGACGTCCAGGGGCAGCCGCGATGTGCTGCCCGAATTTCCGCTCGGCGTGGGGAGGGCAGCCCGCTCGTCGGTGGCCACTAAATCACGTTGTTCCTCCTCGATGGACCAATCGTCGAAGAGGGTTTGCGCCGATGGACAGATCGCTTGTAGGGAGGCGAAGGGGTCTCCAAATACTGCAAGGGAAGGACTGTAGAATTGAAGGCTGGCGCTTACCGTTCGAAAAATCCTTTGCAGTGCCCGCGGAATGCCTCCGGTGCGCCCATGGCTCGAGGCGCGCGAGGACTCGCTGTCTCGGTGAGCGGGAGGACCAACGTATCGTGCATGGACTGCCCGACCCTCGGTGAGCATCGCGAGCGATGGCCGAGGTTCTCCTGTTCATTACAGCCTGCCCGCAATCTTCCTGAGTAGCGCAAATTTGAGTCGACGCTGCTGGGACCTTCAGTCTGCTGGATTGGCTGAGGAGCGAATGTGGAGACGTACCGCACGAATGGTGCCGTTTCTTTCGGATCGAGTAGCAGAATCTCGGAAAGAAACGCCAGATTGTCATCGTCCTTCTCTTTGGTGTGGATGCACGACCCTCCTTGCGACAACCTCGCGAGTCGCGCCCGACACAAAACCTCATCCCGGTCGCCCGAGTGTGGGCGCCAACCACCGCAAGCAAGACGGGCGAAGTCGGAACAGGACAATAAAATAGGCTGAGAGTAGTGGGTCGTGAGAGGGAAATGGACGAGGGACGTAAAGTGCGCCCTCTAGAGACGCAAGATCATGTCTCCCGCGACGCGAGAGCACACGAAAGCATGCGGCTATAGTAGAAATGGGGTATGAGACGCGTGAGGACGTCGAATGCACAGTCGTCGAACGTGGGAGTCAAGCGAAAGTATATGGTCGACCGTGAGAGGGACTACACTGAGACGTGAGAGGAAAGCGCACTAAGACGTAAGGATTACAAGGCGAAGGTACCGGTGGCTGGCGATGCGATGCGAGTCGGAAGGCGCGCGGCGTCGCTGACAAAGGAAAGACAGCTGGGCGAGGTGTATTGACACTGGCATAGAGCAGGCAACTCGCTCGCGGCATTGTAACGTACACCGGTTGAGGTTGAGTGGGAGGCCTTGAAGAGTATCGGCGCACGTCCCAAGTTTAGGGGATAGCGTCCGAGGGAAGCAAGCAAAGCGACAAGGAGGCGCGCATCTAGCAAGAGAAGCTAGGAACAAGAATTGTACGCAGAGGACTAGCGGTGACAGAAGCAAATTCGGGCGAGCCAGCTGTAAGCAAGGTGCCACCAAAAAGTAGCAGAAGCCAGAAGCCTGCGTTCGAGAAGTTGAGGCTGCGAGCGAGCCGGCAAAATGGCCAATGAGATGGATTTACGGCAAGAGAATCGTGCACGCCACTGCCGTGAGCTCTTTCAAAGGAGTCTTTGACGAGGGGACTCCGAGTAAGAGGCAAAATACCCTCAGATAGATGATGAGCCTCTAGCAACAGAGCGATACAGCCTCCGAAGAAATTGACTGACATCCCCTCAGAACGAAGTCCGCGCCCTCGCTCGCCTTGAAGGAGATAGAACCGCTCCCCAGAGGCCGGAAAGCTCCAGCCATTAGGAAGGTCAGTCCTAAGCGGAGCGCATCAGATGCGCGGAAGCTAACCAGGCGGACGGAAGGTGGAGTACGCGAGGAAATGGAGATCCGGGATGAGGGAGTAAGCCTCAGCTGACGAGTGTCGACCGGGATAGTGGAGATAGGCCAAGCTAATTTGCCACTCCAGAGCGAAACTACTGGGAAGTAGGCCGACTCGTCGGACGCCAGTCCAGTACTAGGGAAGAGACAGGGCCACACAGCAGGTCGCCTAGACGGAGAAAAGGGAGAATTGACTGGAGCATGAGACCACGTCGGCGGAGAGGCAAGGTCGCAAGGTGAAGGCGCTGGACCACCGAAGAGTCTGGCCATCCACTCCAGAAGGACTTCGAGCACGCATCTGCGCTTCCTTGGCCTTAGTTCGATGGCGTCTATGTCGTCCAAGAGGCAGAAGAGCAGCACGAAGCACGTATGTCAACATTCCGGCGAAGAAACAGAAGGGAAGAGCCATACTACCAGCCAATCAGTAGATGAAGGCCCAGGAGTAGCCGAGGGTCGAGATGCGGGCCTGGTCAATTGCGAGGATAATTGCCGCGCGTGCAGGGTCGGCGGTCAAGCTGGCTTCCGAGTCGGCAGAAGGTGGCATACTCGAGCCGGCGGAAGGGCGCGCGCAGCGTCCTCGATTTCGAGAAGCAGAAAGCCGACTTCGGTTATCGAACAAGCCTCGTTGCGTGAGCACTGCCTTGTTCTATGTTGGTCGAGTGTCGGTAGTCCGGGGTCGCAGCAGACTCGAGGAGTGTTCAAGGGACGACTGTACGGCCTCGCGTCGCCCGACGACAAGAGCTGTAAACACTGCGCATGAGTGGCTACTGGCGTCCCAATGAGCTCGCTCGCTATGCCCCACTGAATTGTCCCACTTGTTGGCGTCCTGGTCCTGTACCTTCGCACTCCGGCCCCGCCCCTTTGCCGTGAAGGTCCTGGAAGATCAGGTTCGAACCGCGCAATCAAGGACGCTGCCGTCAGCCGCAGGACATGAAGGGTCCCACCACACTGCCGCCTACCGAAATCGGCCTTGCCGCACCGTCCCGCCGGTAAGCGCGGAATAGGAACTTCGGCACCTGCCGCAATCAGCAAGAAGGACATCAACATTGATCGGAGAGCAAACGGGGGTGCTTCCAGATTTGGAGGACAATGCAGGTGGCCGCGCGGGGCGGACGGAGGAGAGTGGGGAGGGGAGGGAGAACAAGAAGGCGTAAATTGAAGGCACACGGGCGTACTGTATTAGGACGAAACAAGACGGGATGAAGAGCCAGAAAATCGTGTATGAAGAGGGATATGGCAAGTGTTCGGCGCCAGAGTAAGCCGGCTCGAAGTAGATAGGAACGCGATTGCGAGGCTTTCTGGTGGGCATGAGAGGTTCCCCATTTTTCAAAGTCAGCGACATACGGAGCTTGCAGAGCTGAATAAGCAAGAGGCGCGTGAGGAGAGGCGAAGATCACGAGCAATGTTGGGCGCCCATTGAGCTATGGACTTAAGAGGGAGGATGGCGAAGAGCGGAAGGAGGCGAAGCTAGAGGATGGTGACCTTGGCGGAGCTCTGCCAGATGATAAGCCGACCGCGACGGACACGGGTGGCATCAGTATGTCGACTGAGGCAGCTCGTAAAGGCGATACTGTTGTGCAATATCGCAGAGTGAACTAGTCGTGTATGTAGTGTAACGTAGAAAGGTTTGCTCGGCTGTGGCGCGGCGTCAGAAAGGCGAGACATCGGGACACGAGTTGGAGAGGTAGTACTTAAGAGAGGGTGATCGAGTCACCGATGATCTGTTGTGCACGCAGACACGTCAAAGTCAATCAGGTCTAGAGTGAGAAAAGGATGCCGGAGCGTGTCTGTTGTCGATATAGAGCGTCTTCTTCCAGGGCCTCGTCATGTGGACAATACACACATCCGTCTGGTCGGCACAGCAAAGACGTGTATAACGAGGGTCGCGCGCATGCAAAGTCTGTTCAACGCGCTCGCGTCGGTTTCTCCGCCGCGGGCGCCGTCGAGGCTGACAGTTGCGCAGCCAAGGATGTACGGCTCGGCGGGAGATCGTACGCGCAAGACGAGAGGTGTCGTAAACTCTGAAAGTCGAGGCTCGAGCGTAGTAGTGACTATAACGCGGTATCCAGGTCATTTCCTGTCGCCAGGTAATTTGCGACTGTCTAGGAAGACTCATCCCGTTCATTTGCGTAGGCAGGGAAACGAAGCGTGTCAGGAGATGGATGACAGAGGAAACAAGCGTCGGAATCACGCGCAGGTCTTTGGCGACAGCCGTTAGCGACGGCCAGGGAGGGGGAGTGTGGTCCCTCATCGTCGCAGATTCCCAGCCAAACGTCAAGCTCTGGACTGGCTCTGGATGTCGTACTTGGTGGCTCTTCGGATGGATGGACGACGAGCGGAATGGGATCAGCGTAGGCGCGAACTGTGCCGGTGGAGACGGAGCAAGAGATAGTTTGACTGGGCCATCGATGAGGAGGATATAGACTGGCCTATGGGCCCTAGCACACGCAGTAGTAGCTTGTGTCGCGCGCGGCGTTGCTCGCAGGAGAATCATTGAGGCGAGAGCAGGCGCCAGACGCCTTGCGATGCCGTAGAGTTATATTGCAGAGAAAGCACCCTACGGCAGCAATAAGATGAACCACTCGATGGCGCCCTTGAAGGCACTGGAGACGAGTATTCGAGAGCGAAGGATCGGCGGTGACAACGCGCGGCGAAAGGTGGGTCCAGGATTCAGCTGTGCTTGAAGAGGATGTCGGGGGAAAGCTCAACGTTCGCTGATCCCCCGCAAAGCGCTGGCGTGGAGGTGGCGCATGGGTGCCCTCAGTGTCGTCTGCGGGAAGGGAGGATACCAACACCCGAGAGTCATTATTTCTCACCTGCAGGGGCCTGCAAGTGCCCAATCCGACTGCGGGCGAGGCTGCATCCCGACAACGCGGTCCTGTCTCTTTGATGATCAGGTGTCAGCAAGGGATAGCGCTGATAGATGAGCAGACACCAAACGCAAAAAAGGGAAGATTTGGGCCGCGCGTGAGAGCCGTCGCAATCGCATCGCGAGGGGGGATGCAGGAGGAGTTCTCTGAGCGAGGGCAGTCGTCTGAGGTCGTTCGCTTCGTCGTGGAGGTGCTTTTGAAGAGGAAGAGGTGGGTCGGGAGGCGGAGGAGCGGGGGTTGCCGGTTCCTTGATTGATGCGCCCGATTCGAGGTTTGTTTTCCGCGAACCTTGTCTCCTACGCCGAGTGGCAACCGCGACCCAAGGCGCGAAGCGTGCATACGCGCCGTCCCCATCGCCGATTTCTCATATGCCGGGCCCCGCCCTAATCGACCATTGAAGCAGATGTCAAGAGATCGTGCTTAATACATAAGTAATTCACCGGGCACGTGCGGATGCCGAAGCGAAGACCGTCAGTTGTCAGGTCGCGCCTTTCCCGCAAATAGTAGTCCGCTCTTTTCTTCTTACGCTCACTTCCTTCCACTTTCTGCATGACCCGCTCCCGCTTTTCCACAGAGACCTCGGCCGACCCCCCTCACTGGCAGGAGATCCTCGCGCCTCCGCCAAACGAGACGCCTGAAGAGCGGGAAGCGCGGAAGCAGCGTGAGGCGCGGGACGCCAGTCACTCGAGGAAGATAGACGAGGAGATCAAGGCAGAGGCGGCCGCGGAGCAGAGGAGGACGAAGGATGCGATCAAAGTGCTGCTGCTGGGTCAGGCGCATGCAGGTGCGTCGCGCGAACGCTGCACGCACACTTCTCGCTCACATACCCTCCCAGGGAAGTCCACGGTCATAAAAAGTAGGCGTGTTACATGCCCCCGCACTCCGAGCCCACTTAACTTTTCCCCGCAGATCTGCAATTGGCCTACGCGAAGGATGAATGGCAAGAAGAGCGCGCGTCTTGGAAGGTCGTCATACAACTGAACCTTGTGCGCGCGGTGAACACGATCATTGATGCTATCCACGAAGAGTTTGAATCTGGTAATAGGCTCCCCCTAACGTCCGCGAATCCCGACAATAACCATCGTCGGCAGGGAACGAGACGAAGCTTGATAATACGCACAAGATGCTGTCGCTCAAGCTCGGCCCGCTGCGGAACATACAAGGGGAGCTCGAGACGAGCCTCGGAGCTGCTTCCATAGACGACCCCGCGATCCAGGACACCGACATGTTTGCCCATTGCGACGACTCCAGCATCATCTCTGTTACTCCCCCACCCCGCGACGACACGCCTTCTCCCCACGGCGAATTCTACGTGAACAGCAATGTGAGATGGCAGCAAGCTTTGAAGAAGATTACCCCGCCGTCACGATCACCGAAGGCCTCTGAAGAGACGCCCTCACATATCCGCAAGTATGCGAAGGCCCTCGACGATGTCACGGAGGTCCTGGCTGGTTGTAGGGACGAGATACGAACATTGTGGACGGACGCTGCTGTTAAGGCATTGTTGGCATCTAGACCCGATGTCAAACTAGAGGACTCTTCTTCCTTGTAAGTATACTCGGCCTGTCTCCTCGCGCGCGTTCTGATGGACTTCCCCCCAGCTTCTTGGCCGATGTCGATCGAATAGCGGACGCATCGTACCAGCCCTCTGATGACGATGTGTTGCGGTGTCGCCTACGAACGACAGCCGTGCAAGAATATACCTTCAATTTAGGTGTGCTGTTCGCCTTTGTATGCTAGATCTCTCTCATGACCTATTGAAGCGAAAAAGAACTGGATATTTTACGACTTCTCTGGTTCACGATCAGCAGTGCGTAGTGCTTCGTGAGATATCATCCATCACGCCACGCTGACCTGCGCATCCCTGTCAGCGAGCGGGCTGGTTCTCGTATTTCGACGACGGTATGATGCTTGTTTATGTCCAGGTGTGACCAGGCTGACGTTCGATGCAGTCACGGCCGTTATCTTCCTCGCCCCCGTCAGTGTCTTTGACGAGGTGGATGAGACGGGCACGAACCGGTTACGCGATAGCATGTCGCTGTGGAAGACGCTGTGCTCGGAGAAGCTGTTGTTGCGCGCGCAACTCGTGCTATTCCTCAACAAGTGTGACGTCCTCGATTACAAGCTCAAGAGCTCGAGAGCGCAGATCAAGGATTACTTCCCGAGCTTCAAGGACCGGTCAAATGACACCAAGACGGTGTGCAAGTGTGAGTCCCCTAGTACTGCTTCGTGGGTGTATTGATTGACGTCCGGAACTTCTAGACTTCCGCACCTACTTCTACGAGATCATGCAGAATTGCTCGCAGAAGACGGGTACGAACGCTCAACGGACGTTGTTCGCGCACTACACGACGGCCGTGGACAAGAAGCAGACAGCGTACACACTCAATGCAGTGAAGGACGCCATTGTTCGCGAGCACCTCGAGACCGCAAAACTCATATAACACCACCTCTCCCGCATCCCTCCATACACCTCGCCACGAACATTGATCTCGCATCTATCAACCATACCCTGTCTTGCTCGCATATCTGGCTCCCATCTGTCTTGCTGCTGCTGCACCATTATCCTAAGTTATCACCATACGCTCACGACTATTGTTCTTGTCTTAGTATATACTGTCCTCCCACTAATCGGTACTTACGTTCGCCCGCTCGTTTTTCTCTTTTTCTTGTCTGCGCTACACTACGTTTGTACGTGCACTGTCGACCGGCTACATCTACTGACAGCGTCTGCTTGCTTTCTACTCATGTTTTCTGCATACATCTCGGGTCATGGGCTTCTCAGTAGGATGTTGCGCTTGAATACATCACTGTTCCGCAATTCTCTCACCTCGCTGTGGGATGACGGGGTCTCGACGCCATGGGCGGCCTTCGCTCTTATACAACATGAAAACGGGGACAGTAGGGGCCAGCTGGGCAGGTACAACATGCTGCGTGTTCGTGGATACGGGGTAAAGTGACGGCTCGCGTCGGTCCGCAGTGCGCCTAATCTTCGTCCATCCCGTGGTCGCCCTTTGCCCTCCTCTTCTCAATTCGCTCCTTCATCAACTGCCTCGCCTTCTCCTGCGCGGGGGACAGCCTCCCAGCCTTCGCGAGGGCGATCAGCAGAGCGTGCATCAAGCCAACGTGATTGTGCTTCCGCAAGCTGTTCTCAAACTGCGAGAGTAGATGCGGCGCGAAAGATCCAAGCGAGAAGGCGCAATAGGGAATGGGAGGTTCATATGAAGCAATCAATCAGCTTTCGAGGTCCCCGGGCAGCATACCAGGCGTCACTCACAGCCCAGCGCTCGCGCTTCGCCTGCTCATCGGCGAGCTTCATCGTCACTTCGGCTGCTTCGCCGTCCCGCCCGGCTGCCTGCAGTTCCTGCAACCGCGATTGCAGCGCAGGAAGAGGGTCATCTCGCAACGCCAGAAGGCTGAACTCCAACTGTATAGACGGCACCTATAAGCAGCATGCGGCGGCGCTATACACGAGCGACACTCACCGCGCCCGGAGGGTAAGTAGCGATCCGCGCTTCTATTACTTCCCTGGCATGCGTTAGGCATGGGTCCTCTGCATGGAGTCCTCGAATAGCGCGCACCTTGCCTTCTTCACCCATCCTTCACCGCTCTCGTCATACGGGCCGTGGCGGACGGGAAATTGCTTCAAGCCGTCTAATTCATAGAGGTTCCCTAAAACCGGCACGTAGACGACGAAGTGGTAGGCGTCCTCGGTAGTCTTCGGTAGGCCGAGTCCATCGAGGGAGATGACGTTGGGTGGGGACAGCTTGTTGTGAGCCTCGCGCAGCCAGTCGGCGCTAGTAATTACAAGCCCTCGGGTTTGTGGGTCCATCCCCGTGGTGAAGTTGTTCAGTTCTGCCAGCTCGGGCCCCGTGGGCAGCCCGGGGATGTTGCCAAGAGCGTTCAGGACCGCCAGTGTGGCGCATGCATTGTTGACGACCTGGTGCGCGAAGAAGCCAGGGAAGTCCCTGTCGTATTCGCCAGCAGTGGAGGATGAGGGATCCGAAGTAGGGACCCATTTAAAGAGGAAGATCAAGGCGTGTAGAGGCTGTAGAGTCGCCAGTGATTCGGGGTCGAGCGTGTATAGGTCGTCCACTAGGGTCATATGTCAGTACCAGGTTAGAAGAGTGGCGATCCCGCCACGCACCTATCAGAGGGACCCCCAGGTTCTTCAACAACTCGCTGAAAACACCGGGGTCGGATTCCTACTCTGATCAGTAAGGAGATTGGTATTGTGTGTGTCACTCACTGTCAGTTGCCACCCGTTAGAGTCCTCGTCGCCCGACATGATTTCGGTTTCAAGACGCGATCAGGACGCGACGCAAGACGCGACGCGCGTCTAGATGCGATCGGCATCAAAGACGGAGCCAAACAGAGAACAATACCACGCCCCTTGTTCCTAACGGCCATTGTCCACATGGAGCCCGCTGTAAGGCGCCGCGCTACGTGCTTATGGGCACTGCACTAATCTCTTGAAGCCTCCAGCCGAAGATCCCAACACCCAGGCCTTCATACAGCCACCATGGATGACTTACGACCCTACTGATCCCAAGGCCGTCAATCGCGCTAGGTTCGAGATAGAACTGGAGTTCGTCCAGGCGCTCGCAAATCCCTTCTATCTCGCGTCTTTGGCTCAACAGAACATACTGGACCAACCTGCATTCATCAACTATCTTGAGTACCTCCTCTACTGGAAAGAGAAGGAGTACGCGCGGTTCATTCAGTAAGAAGGCACATTTGTGGCGCATGTTCTTTCGCCCATTTTTTCTCAGCTATCCACATGCGTTACACCACCTTGAGCTTCTTCAAATACCAGAGTTCCGGGCAAACATGAAGAACGACGCATGGCGCCAAATGCTCGACCGCAAGCAATATTTACATTGGAGGACTTGGTACGTCACGCCATCTGCGCTGGACTATAGTTCTTGGGAGGAAGGACTTACCCGAGCCCCCATAGGCGCGACCCAAAGTACCTCAACGGTAATCCGAGTACAGCCACGGAGCAGAACACGGGGCCAGAAGACAAACCAGCCAACGCGCCCGCGTAGCGGTACCTCGCAAGCTTCCCGAGATTCAAACTCAGCGACGTTCACTGCTCGCTTGTTTTCATGCAAGTCTTGTCATTTGTCCCCTCGGAACCTCTTACCATGCGCGGTCACAGTGCGAACTATGTCGTACACCCTCCACATATCTGTGCTTCTATCTAAATTCATCGGATGTCTTTACCAGCCGCGAGCGGTACTGATGGACGGGCACGATGAAATCAGGACGACTCGAGGCCTCACCAGTACGCTACGCCAGAACGGCGTCCAGCACCGCGCCATTGCACCCTTGAGCTTCTGCTTGCAGGGTATGCACCCTCGTGCCTTGAACGCTATCACCCCTACGCCCTACGTAGGCATTACGTTGTACTCTAGTAGTCTGTAGACTCTAAAGGACCGTCCAATTGCCCCTTCCGTGAACAATGAGAATCACCAGAGCAGCCTGAGGCCTTCGCCAAGACAATGCAACCATCTAATGCACCGGTCCGCGGGCCGATCAGGCTACGGCGGCTTACGCCACGTGTCACTGCTTCGATCCTCCTCTGATGCCAGCCAACCAGGGATATGCGCGACCGACGGATTCGCTAGACGGCGCAGACTCCAGAGCGCACGAAGACACTCTAGACCTGGATGCAGAACTCGGGGAAGTCCACCTCGCTACTCCAGAAGAAAGGAAACGCCTATGGTGGCGACATGCTGCTACTAATTTATTGTTCATCGCGTCGTGGTAAGTCGCGCTTTGCCCCCTTCCCATTATAGTCGTACGCGTCGAAAGGTTGTTACTGAGGAGGGAAACCCTTCATATTAGGTTCTTCTTTGCCATAATATTGTCGGTCTACAACAAATGGATGTTCTCGGACGACCACTTCCACTTTCCCTACCCTCTCCTCGTCACGACGTTCCATATGCTAGTACAATTTCTCCTCGCTGCAGTTCTGCGCTACGCTTGGCCCCAGCACTTCCGGCCGGCGAATAGTCCGAGCCGTACGGATTACGGGTGAGTGTCTACTGCTTTTTGGCGCGTGTCGACCCCCGGTTTGCGCATGAAACACCGTGCGCTCTCTTGAACTAGTCAAGCTATTGATGGGACGGAGGGCCGGCGGGATGCGTCGCCCATATCGCCATACCATCTTCTACTGTGCGCCTGTCATCTGCGCTCTTCTGGTGACTTTGAGCGTGCATCATGCAGACGCCGCTCCCCCGTGGCGCTGCTCATAACACGGACGGAGGGCATGAGGGAGACCTCATGCCCTCTTTTGGGCTTCTGCCCGCAACTTTGTTGGCGCCTAGATGATCCCCCTTAGCCCATTTTGAGGCGCCGGTTCCCGTCATGCTTGTATACTCACCATCTTTGTCAGGACGAAGGCCGTTCCGACTGCGATGGCCACCGGCCTGGACATCGGTCTATCGAACCTTTCGCTGAAGACGATCTCGCTGAGCTTCTACAGTACGTGCGGCACGCGCCACTCTCCCCCGCGGCTGCTGTGTTTTACTGACGTACCACCCGCTTCTCTCGCGTGCCGCCAGCGATGTGCAAGTCTTCGTCGCTCATTTTTGTCCTCCTCTTCGCTTTCATATTCCGCCTTGAGGTGTTCTCGCTCCGACTGATAGGCGTCATCTTCCTCATCTTCGCCGGCGTGCTGCTTATGGTGGCCACGGAGACGCACTTCGTATTTGGCGGCTTCTTACTCGTGCTGAGCGCGAGCGCTCTGGGTGGTCTGCGGTGGAGCCTTACTCAGCTCCTGCTGAAGAAGAAGGACATGGGAATGGATAACCCCGCGGCGACGCTATTCTGGCTAGCGCCTGCGATGGCTGTCACGCTCGGCGTGATCAGCTTGATCATGGATAGCTGGTTATCGCTTCTCCAGAGCGAATTCTTCGAGTCCTTCGGGGCGTCCATGAAGACAATATTCTTTTTGACCGCCCCGGGGGTCCTCGCCTTTTTCATGGTGCTATCGGAATTTTAGTGAGTCCTGTGCTATCGCTTAGCGCCTCTCCACTCTTTCTGCAGTGTCTATGTTGCGCCAGCAGTGTTGAGACATTTTCACAGCATCCTCCAACGCGCGGGTGTCGTCCCGATGTCGATCGCAGGCATAGCAAAGGAGGTCACCACCATTACAATATCTGCGTGGTTTTTTGGCGACGAGCTCACACCATTGAACATCACCGGTGTAGCCATTACCGTCTCCGGTAAGCGAAGTTCAATTCTCCTGACGCTTGCGGGCGCTGAAGCATCGTGCTCAGGGATCGTGCTGTATACGTACCACAAGTACCGTAAGAGCATCGAGTCGCCGGTGCCACTTGACCCGCATGGAAATCCACTGAGCACGGATGACGAGGCGCTCGGCGCGACGTACGATGAAACTGTGCGCTTGACCTCGTCGGTTGGTGAAGGCGATGAGGTGCGTAAGCGGTCTTAACAGGCAAATTCGTTAATGTTCTAAGACGGGAGCGCAGCCGCGGACCTCGAGCCAGGTGCTGTTCTCCGCAGGCTTGGACGACGACGATGTCCAACGCCGCAAGGCCTCGCAGGAGGGCGGCAGCCAAGAACGATGGGGGACGAAACATGGGGTAGATGCGTTGCTGATGGACGACGCGAGGCGCGAATCTATGGATGCGGCTCGAGCCTGGAACTCGCGGCCATGATATCGACGCCCGCGCTCTGTATTTCGGACAGGGAATACAAGGACTTGCTGCTATGTCTATTATTCGTGGACCGACACCCTCACCACCCCCAAGTGACCTCGGAGTCGGAGTTGCGAGTGATTTTGGTACATGGTAATTCTTCTGATACCTCCGGCTGAACGGACTACTCGGAAACGGATGACTGATTGACTGACTGAGCTGTATAGTTGTCATACTTGACCGTATGGGCGGGTGAGGGCCTGGCAGCCGGGATTTCCCTGGGAAGGCTCCTGCGCCGCCTCAGGCTTCAGGGTCACTGTCTCAGGTCACTGAGTATGTGGCCCTGTGCGGACGATTACCGTCCGGAACGGAGCGTTCGACTTGCCTTTGGCTCGGCACAGTGGGCGCACATCCGCGTTTCGTTGCCACCGGGTTTCCACAAACGAACTGGCAGATGGGGCTGTCTGCGCAGTGAATTTACCTATAGACTCGTCTCGTCCGTTTCGGGACCACACGACGATGAACCCTAGGTACACCACACCTTGCCGTTGTGGGTCCTACCGCGGAAGCCACATGGGTGACCTGGGAACTTCTGAAGTTCATGGCTGCTAATCATAGCGGTGGAGATTAGGCGCTGAGAGATCTGTTGGTGATGAAGTAGAGAGAGTTCGGCATAGCGTGTACAAAGAGCTGGCGCTGGACCATGCGCGGGTAGTGGACGCCGTATGGAGCCCAAACGATCTCGCCCTCGACTCTCTCAACCTCGTCCGCCGTCTTTTGCGGAGATCGTACGTCTGGCGCAAAGCGGGTGACTCCGCGCTTGTCATGGAAAGATTGACCAGGGGAATTGTTGAAATGAAAACATGGGGCGACGTCTGAGATCCCTGGCTGCGACGACGGAGGGTAGCCCTGGCCCACAGCCGCTCAGCGGTTTCTGAAACGGATCGGGAAACGAAAATAGCAATTTGTGGTTGATAAGTGCATGTGGAATTTTCGGCGGGGGTCGCTCTTCCGTTACCCCCGTGACGGTCGCATGGTAGCTGACTATTTAGGTCCGGCGCTCGTTTGTCCCTCTCGTCCGCTTTCCCCATGGAAGACGCTTTCCAGTTCATCATCGAGTCCCCCCAGACCACAACGGGGCACAAGAAGCGCCCACGCCTGGTCACATCTTGCGACAACTGGCACGTCACCATCCTCTCTCTCTTTGTCCTCAGCTCTCATCGCGCCTCCCAGTCGCCTTAAAAAGATAAAATGCCTCCAACCTCATCCCGACTCGAAATGCGATGCCTGTAAGGCGGCGAAGATCCCCTGCAAGTTCAAGGATCGCGAGCGCTATTTTGCGGAGCGTAGCAGGGCGATCGCGGGTCCGAATGTTGGAACAGCGTTCAATCCCATCGAAGAACGGTGCGCCCCTATCCCTGTCCTCGACGTGTTCGCTAACCGTGCAACAGCGCTGCGGAAAATGGCTCTTCCATGGATGCCTTCTCCATATCCGGACCTCAGACATACGCTGGGAGCAGCTCGCGCGCCACCCATTCCCCCAAGCCAAGCGGCGCAGTCGCAGCCGAATCTTCAAGTCCGCGCTTCCAGCCATATCCCAGCACCTATCAGGCAGGACATAGGTGCGGCGCTTAGCGGCCTCTGCGACGTCTTTTTGACCCTCTTCCAGACATTCAACGTCCCCGATCACCCCCTCGTATCCGAATCAGGTACAAGGGGGATACAACTACGTCGCTCCCACACCAGCCCCCGTCGTTCCGCAGCGTCAGCCAATCAGTCTATTCGACCAGGACAACCAGAACTATCCCAACCGCACCCTGATCACCGAGTTCACGGAAGCCTTCATACGAAATCACGTCCACCAATTCCAGTTCGTGAATTCCAACGACATCTGGAAGCAGGTCTGGAGCGGTACTCTTCCTGCTCCGTTCGCTAGCTGTATAGCTGCCCTCGCATGCAAGTACGTGTCGCGCCAGTCTGGTACCTGTGTCGAATGTTCACAACTCCCTGTTTTAGGCACAGTACGCGCGCCGATCTCACATACGGCCGTACCATCGAGTCCGTCGGCGAGGTGTATGCTGAGAATGCTAAGGTCCGTATTCGCCTCGCTATTGCATGGGCGTACTTGCTCACGCGCTTGTTAGAATATGCTCGGCAGACGTCCTGCGGCCACGATGCCTATGCTTCATACTCTTATTCTTCTCGCTTGGGCCGAGCAGCGCTTGAAGAAAGAAGAAGGTTCATTCTGATCCCGACAGCGCGCGGTAACGAGTCGACTGACGTGATGACAGATGCTCGTATGCACTATGACATGGCTATGCGAATGGCCGTCGACCTTGGCATGACCAACAGCAGCATTAACTTAATTGGTGATCAACGCGACATCCGCGTCCTTACTTGGTCAAATCTTGTCGAACTTCATCACGCTTGTGAGTTACAACACCGCCTCCGCTTTAACTCGCGCTCATTACCCTGCAGTAGTTGCGCGCTAGTGCGCGTATAATCGCACGATGACGCGCTTCCTCTCGTCGTAATGCTCTCCCTGCATTATTCAAGTCGAACATGTTGTACACTACCCCCGCATTTACCTTAATTATTGCAAGCTCCGGACTCGTCCCACTGTTCTGCGCGCGCCTTTTGATAGGGCGCTTCCTTCCTTGACCCCTACACGTTGATTCTATTTGCTGTAATCACCTGTAGCCAGCTAGATCTCCGCTTGATATACTTACTTACTGTAAACACGTCGCTCTGTGCTTGCTATCGATAATCTACTGCGGACGGGTGGTCGAGAACTACCATACGACACGTAGGTCTAGTGCCACACATCGATACACGCTCCTCGGGCAATAATACATTCTTGTCGTTCCCCTTGCCTTTGTTCGGAAGATGGGTCGAAAGAAGGCCGTCGATCTTCCCATCTGTGCCACGAGCCGGTCGCGTGCGGCTCGCGTACCCCCATGGCGTTGGGGAAGACCTGCCCACGGTTAACCTTTTCAGACCTTTCCGTCATGATGTCAATTCACTACTGACGTCCATGTGTGGCCATGTGGCCGCAAGTTGAACATGAATCTTCGCGGGTGTCTCGCTGACGTGGGTTGCTTGCCAGCAGGAACGCTTCTGTCATCTCCGTCTCACCTTATCAAGGATCTATAGCTGCAGGTGCACGCATGGGCGCGCGCGCGATGGACTCGCCATCGGTATCCATAACCTGGCGGCATCACAAATGGCCAGGCCTCATAGTGACGGCACCGGTGCTGTAGTGGATTACAGCAGAGGTCATCGGTGGCTTGTGGCATCCATCGTCATGCTCTTTCACTCCGTTGATTTGGCCTTGTGCGGCTTATGCCAGGCAAGTTACAACTTATAGACGTACAAATCAAGCCTGAAAGAGCCCACAGTGGCCAAGATAGTCATGAATTGACCATCGCGCTGCAGCCTGCAGGACCACTCCAACTTCAGCCGCACATAGGCGAGAGTCAGATTAACCAGGGGTTTCCGGGGAATGCAAAGGTACCAAGAAATCATTCTCCTTTATGTCCAGTCAATCACGCTGACCATACGCCAGGGCAGTACCCCTTAGCTACAGTCACTATTTATCACCCTCTGTTTGGATGCCAGTGCCAATCACGAGGGTGGTTGTCGTCAAACGGCGTTAGGCGCGCGCTCGAGGACGCTGCGGGCAACTCTCGGGGTGTTTCCGACGCCTTCCTGTCGCTTGAAGGACCCAGCGTCATGACTCGTACAACGTCGGCTTGGTCAGTTTCATACCATTGGCGCGCGCATGCGTCTGCATTTTGAATCACCGCAGGTCACCCCTCCCCATCATCTCCTGACGTCCATTGAGTCGATCTCTTCCATATGGGTCACCTTACTACGCCGGGATGCCGACGGCCGTTTCAGCCAAATTTCTTCGCCAAGCTGCCATTGCTCATCGGGATGAGGTGCCGGCGGGGGCAAAGTGACGATGGTGGCGTATCTGGCGGCTTCAAGCAGCTTTGTAGCTACCACCATCGTCTAAATCTCCGCGAGTGCGCTGCAAGAAGGCGCTGAGGGGCAGGCCGATGGCCGATGCTTTCACGATCGCGGCGAATTTGAGAGTGGCATCGTTGTCCATCGCCATCTTTCAGTGCGTCCATGTGTCTTTTGTGGGGCTTGCGCCGACTGCTTCCCACGTCCCGGCCGTCCGTTCGTCCATCCCTGGTCCATACTGACTGCACTTTGTGAAGCTTCGCCGAGGTGCTCCCGAGAGGATGGAGACTAGTTCGTGACTCGCGCGGCTTGTCGTGAGTACACAACCGCTGCTGTTTCCTGGACGTGCGCTCACTGCGGTGATAAGCGTTTCCGCAATCCTTTTCATACTCATCAAGTGAGCGCCGAAATGCATCTCGCAACCTATATTCTGACAGATTTCTTTACCCCTCACCCAGCATAACGAGCATATGCGTGCTCACCGTGTCCAATGTTGGCTTCTTCTATCCGTACTTCACCGTGAAGAGCTGTGACCAGTTCTACCTGCTCCCTCCGATCTTTAAGGGTACGCGCCGGCAAATTCCCGCTTCAGACTGTCGGCTTACCGCTCGCGTCGCGTTAGTGATCCAAGCGATGGTCGCCCAGGCTATCCTGGGTCTCCGGCAAGTGCGGATGCAGGCGTCGTCCATCTTACCACTAACCCTTCATAGTGCGTATAATTTATCGAGACGATCCCGCCTCACGTCAAGTCTATTGGCCCTGTTGTATACGGCGGCTTGTACAGTGGGTTTTGCCTACTTCATAGATCGTTATGGCCGCTCACAATCTCACAGTTGGAGTGGGTCGCTACTCTTCACCACCGGACACGTAAGATCTCCTCCATCCTATCAGAGGCTAGGTTAACGCGGTAGCAGCGGAACTGGACCTGGAACACGTACGCCGGGCGTCCCTTGACTGCGCCTTCTTGCTGACGAAATGATTTCGCACGTCTAGGGCAAGTAAGGACAACTTTCTAGTAGGTACGCACTGATCGTCTTCTTACGGTACTTCCTTCTAGTTGCCGTGCGGTTAGCGACCGCAGGGTGTTCGGCGCCTGGGTCTACTACGCTCTAGCCATGATCTACGATCTCAGCACGACGGCTATCTGTATGTGGTTCCTCCTTCAATATCGCGCATTGAAGGCGGGCAAGACTCGGTGAGTATTCTGACGACCTCGGTGCATCCACGATACTGATAACGCTGCTCAGTAGCATGTCACGCTTATTCACGATGTATGTATGACCTTCGCATATCTTCTACCGAATCCTAAGCTGCGTGGGTGTACAGGATGGTTTACGACGGCATGAGCTATTTCGTTGTCCTGACAGGTTCGTGCATTCACCGTCTTCCAAGCGCAGTCACTCAAGTTACAACCGCCCGCAGGCGTAAACATCCTAAATCTGATCTTCTACCGCACGGACGAATTGATTCAGGTATGTAGATATTCGCGCTGTATCTAATGGGTTAGCTAACGCCCACTAGACCGCCGGGTGAGTGCTGCCCGGCCCCAATGCCAGACACGTCCTTATCACGCGCTTAGGAGCTCGTTAGGCTATGCACTCAATTGGATTATGTCGATGAAGCTGCTTTTGCATCTACACGGTACACCGTTCGTCGACCAGTGCAACTAGAACTAGGGATGACGAATCTTTCAGAATCACCTGGACGCACACCCTCCGAGGACACATGGCCCGGGCCAGCTGCGAGCATCACCTTCACCCGGCCGTTAGATTCGATGCAGGATAGGACGCACGCCCTCCGCTCGCTGCAATCTCAGAAGCGACATACCGCCCTCGAACTCAGCGCTGTACCCGAAGACGACGCCATGTACAAAGGGCACAGCAACGATTTAGAGATGCCCGATCAAGTGGACGTTGAGGTCCACATTGAGAGGACGGTCCGAATCGAGCATCGGCCCGCTGTCTATGCTCTCGAGGACTATTCTCGCGCCGGTCGCCGGTCAATGCAGCAGTCGGACTACATATGACATATATAGTGCACCTACGCTTAGGTAGAGTGTGTAGACTTCACAACAAACGATTGCGCTCCTTTCTTCCTGGAGCGCCGCCCTGTTTGATGAAAGGTTCCCCGGAAATTCCGCTCTTGGTGAGTGGCACACGTATCCCCATAAGGAAGGCTTTAAGTGCATGCTTCTTGCCCACTTTGGCAATTCCTGGGAAAAGAGCTTTGTAGCCGTGCCTGATATTCCCAAGGCCCTGTGGTCATTCGGCTTGAGACAGAGAAGTAAGCGGTGGATACTTCTACAATGTTCGCGCATACAAGCGCCTGGGTGAACTCTCGCAGCTATTCTCAGTCTGATTCTGAGATTCTGGAATAGGAAGACCGCGACACGAATATATTAGTGATACAATACATGAGGAGCACTTGTGTCTAATGTGCTAGAGAGTCCCAGGGTAAGTCACCCGTATACAGGCCAGAGCCAGCGCTATGTAGGGAGGGACACCAGCTAAGCAATGGTGCCAGTTCCGGCGCAGACGTGTAGTATGAATGGAACCGCAAAAACTGATTGCGTTGGCGGCGCTTTGCCAGCAATGTTGAGTGACACCCATACGTGTCGGTGGTGTATGGTAGATAACCGTTCTGTTTCTGCATGGTGTCAGGACCCCCAGAAACTAGCGCATAAGCCGATACGAAACATACCTCTCCTTCGGCGGCATTGGTTTTCTCCTCCCCCTCAGGATCCACGCCGATGTACTCGAACTTATCCTCCGGCCAGCGGATGGCTCGGCGGTGTAGTTCGATGAATCTCGCGCGCTTCATCTCGTATCCCACGACCGTGATCTTCACGGGGTAGCGTCCAGTGTATTCATGAAACCTCGCGATGGAGAATAATAGGTTTTGGTAGCTGTCGAGGGCGTAGTCCTCGGTGGTGGCGCGCGCGAAGGGGTACATGGAAGCAGGGACGCCGAAGGCATTGGAGGCCTGTGCCAAGCGGAGGTAGCTTTCGGCTTCGGTTGTGGTGGATGTTGGTCTCGTCTGACCACCGCTGAAGACTAGCAATGATTTCTCGTTCTTCGCTGCCAGCTTCGCACTAGATACGATCAGCAAAGGACGTATGTCCTGCGCATGCGACTCACCCAATCTCTATGTGCTTGATCAGCGCAGACAATCGCTTTCCCCCTTTCTGATACGGTTCTAGCACCCATTG
The DNA here is from genome assembly GCA_024196135.1 of Pleurotus ostreatus/Saccharomyces cerevisiae fusant. Taxonomy (NCBI): domain Eukaryota; kingdom Fungi; species Pleurotus ostreatus/Saccharomyces cerevisiae fusant. Next base: position 802 of record JAMQCK010000504.1, on the reverse strand, counting down.
ATCTTCACTGAATCGTTGTTCTGTATGACGGCTCAGTGCGTGCATAGGTGGGCAACAACGCATGCTCACCAGGATCGGTGCCCTTCCATATCGAGTGTCCCGGTACCATTATGAGGTGATCCAGCTCCTCGTATGCAGTTGGCCGTGAGATAGTCGCAAGGATGCCATGGGGGGTGATGGCCTTGTTCGAGGTAAGGTAGAGCTGGAGATTGAGAAGGAGTGACACGCCCGCAAGACAGCTGAGCAAAATGAAGGCAAGGTTCGTTAAACGGGAGCGAGTAAGGAGGAATGTCCGAAGTTCCTGGCGGGCGCTGCGAGACCGCCGGAACGTCCGCGATCTGTTGGCACCTACAGGTATTGGAAGCATGAAGACAGAACGGAGGCAGGAGCGAAGCGCGCGGAATGGCCGGCCCGGTACGGCGTCGGTCACGTTCCTTCACGTGCACGATGTTGAACTTTCGAAGCCATCACACGGCAGGCAAGCTGGACGCGCCAGTTCTTCCAAAAGAAAAGGGAAACGAGCCCCATACTCGTGCTCCCTTTGAGCGCTGATCTGAGCAGTCGGAACGACGTGGCGCGTCTTACAAGGACGTACAAGGACGAGTGGCAAGCGCTCGACTCCGGCGGCGGAGATCTACCGACTCTGAGTGGGTTCATGGAGGTATAGACTCGCGTGCCCTCGAACCTCGTTTTACAAGCCCGTGCCCCACCGAGTCAATGCTCTTCCACCCCTTTCCGACTAACCGATAATTTCGGACCCAACCCACATCCCACCGAAGCGGTATAAAGAGTTGAAGCTCCC